>ONZH01027861.1:0-121370 GCA_900303285.1 Rhinella marina | reverse complement strand
TAATAGGTGGGCCGAACGCCTGGGTCCACGATCTGTGTCTGCAGGTCACACCACTGCCTCCTCCTCCCCTCTGTTACGTGCTGTCCAAGACGCAGGCCCAGATGCCTCCCGCCCTGCACCTGAACCTTCGCAAGAACCATCAGCAACAACGTCCTCTTCAGTGTCCCAGCGCAGCGTTCAAATGTCCTTACCCCAGGCATTTGAACGCAAGCGCAAATACCCTGCCACCCACCCACAGGCCATAGCACTAAAGGCGCAACTTTCCAAATTGCTGGCCCTGGAAATGTTGCCGTTTAGGCTGGTGGACACCGAGGCTTTTCGCAGCCTGATGGCGGCGGCTGTCCCTCGTTACACAGTCCCCAGCCGCCACTATTTTTCCTGATGTGCCGTCCCCGCCTTACACCAGCATGTGTCCCGAAACATAACCCGTGCCGTGACCAACACAGTTACTGGGAAGGTCCACTTAACAACTGACACATAGACAAGTGCTTCTGGCCAGGGACGCTACATTTCCCTGACAGCACACTGGGTGAATGTTGTGGAGGCTGGTAGCGAGTCGTAGCATGGGATGGTACAGGTGCTACCCACGCCAAAGATTGCGGGCCCTACTTCCATCCGGATTTCCTCCACCTCCTCCTCGACTTCCACTGCAGAATTCCCATCATGCAGCACCAGTCAGACTTCACTCAGTAGCTGGAAGCAGTGTAGCACAGCAGTCGGGAAGCGGCAACAGGCCGTGCTGAAGCTTATTTGCCTAGGTGACAAACAGCACACCGCCGCAGAGCTGTGGCAGGGCATAAGGGAGCAGGCTGAGCTGTGGCTCTCGCCAGTCAACCTGCAGCCAGGCATGGTTATGTCTGATAACGGCTGCAACTTGGTGGCGGCTTTGGAGCTCGGCAAGCTCACATACATACCATGCCTGGCCCATGTCTTCAACTTAGTGGTTCAGCGGTTTCTGAAAACCTACCCCAATTTGCCTCAGCTACTGGTGAAGGTGCGCTGCCTGTGTGTCCATTTCCGAATGTCACCTACAGCTTTAGCCTGCCTTGCGCTTGCCAGCTCACCGACTGCTGTGTGACCTGAGCACGCGCTGGAACTCCACCTTCCACATGTTGGGCAGGCTTTGTGAGCAGCAGGGGGTAGTAGTGGAATACCAGCTGCAACACGGTCGGCGCCTTTCCAGTCAGCTTCCGCTCTTCACAAGCGATGAGTGGGCAATGATGTCTGACCTCTGTGGGGTTTTAAGCAACTTTGATGAATCTACACAGATGGTGAGCGGTGATAATGCAATTATCAGCGTAACCATTCCACTTCTGTGTCTACTAAAAAGCTCACTGCTCACAATAAAGGCGGACGCTCTGCATGTAGAAAAGTTTCTGATAAGCTCCGTAGTGTCACAAGGAGGGAAAAGTTTTAGAAGATGGTGAGGGAGTACCTAAATGACCATGTCCCCGTCCTCAGGGATCCCTCTGTGCCTTAACCATAATTTTTTCGACGGTCAGCGCAGCAGCAGTATGTCACCCAGATTTTTTTACTCAGTCAGCTCAGCAGCAGCATGTCAACCATAATTTTTTCGACGGTCAGCTCAGCAGCAGCATGTCACCCAAAATGTTTTACTCGGTCAGCTCAGTAGCAGAATGTCACACATAATTTTTTACTCGGTCAGCTCAGTAGCAGCATGTAACCCATAATATTTTAACTCGGTCAGCTCTGCAGCAGCACGTCACCCCTATTGTTTTTGAGTGTCAGCAGCAGGCCATCAATCCTAATTTTTCAAGGGTGTGTCTGATGCCCTCCTTTATGTGTAATAAAGGGTGTATTGAAGTGCCTGTTCCTTGTAATTTTTGGCAGCCCATTCACTTAGTGTATAGGCTTTATGAGTGTAGAAGTCCCAAGACATGAACAATTGTACCACAATGTGAATGAGGACCTCCTTTCTGTGATATACCGGTTGTATCGGAGTGCCTCTTCCTTGTAATTTTTGGCAGCACTTGCGCTTTACGTACAAGTAAATATATTTTTCCTAACAATATTTCCTTTAAAATTGATGTAATATTTGGTTTTGGAGGGTATTATTGTCATTCTGTAAAAGTGCCGTAATAGTCAGACATCATCGTTAATAGCAGCGACTTCGGTGTCCAAGATGCATCCAGACATCCTCCCCATGCTGTTCCCTAACCATTTCTGTGGTGTTTCAACCATTTTCTCACGTTTCCCTATGAACCAGACACCCTCCCCTCTGCAGAGCAGGAGGTGCCTGGTCTTCTCCCATTGACTTCCATTATACTCGGGTGCTTGGCCGAGCACTCGAGCACCACCTAGTGTTCGGCCAGAGCACCTGAGCACCCGAGCTTCGCGTGCTCGGTCATCACTGTGACTCCTAAAAGGGGTTGTGTCACATCAGTAAATGGCATGTATCATGTAGATAAAGTTAATGCAAGACACTTACTAATGTAGTGTGATTGTCCATATTGCTTCCTTGGCTGGCAGAATTAATTTTTCCATCACACTATACACTGCTCATATCCAGGAGTTACAACCACCCTATAATCCAGCAGCTGTGGCTGTGCTTACACACAATATAAAAAAAAAGTGAACCTCTTTGGTGGCCGAGACCACAGGATAGCACATAAGCCGACTCTTTTTTCTTATAGTGTGTAAGCATGGCCACCGCTGCTGGATTGTAGGTGGTCGTAACCCCTAGATATGAGCAGTGTATAATGTGAAGGAAAAATGTATCAAACCAGCAGACGAAGCAATATGGACAATCAGAATACATAGTAAGTGCCTTGTATTAACTTTTTCTACATAATAAATGCTATTTGCTGAAGTGAGACAACCCCTTTAAAGACCAGCCTATTTTGTTCAGTACTTTCATTGTTAAAAAAGGCCATAGTTATTTTATTATTTTATTGATATAGTCATATGAGGCTTTTCTTGCATTTGGTTATTTGGGCCACATCAATTCCCCATTATTTTTTATTTTTTTTAATGCATGCACCATTCACAGCTGCTAAATCACTTGTTAGAGCACAAAGCAGCATTGGCTCCAACTGTCTTTTTCCTGCTTTACGTACAGAGTTGAAGGCGACACATAGAATATAACACACATCTGTTGACTGTCTCCAGCTGTGTCAAGTAAAGCCAGGAGAAGCCGTTGGGATTTGAAGTTGCTATGCAGTCTAATAAGTAAATTAGCTGCCTCATTACATTGAACAGTGGAGGTCTCAGAGCTCGGACCCCCACAGAAGAAAACTTCTTTGATGCCTCTAGAGCTCTATAAAGTTTTCTGTTGTGGAGATGCCCTCTAAAATGCAACAGTGTCTTTACTAGGTTTTTATAGGGGCCTCAAAAATGTGTGATAAATAAAGCACGTCACTTTAAGATTTTCTGTCTTCTTTAACTTGCAACAAACTGATACATCTGCTGCATTATATGACTATAGAGACAATCCTCTGATTTTTCACATGTCCAGCAGGTGGCGCTGTGTATTAATGAATATATTTCACTACGTGACAATCCCAGTTCTTGTTCCTGAATCTGGTAACTCTTTCACTGCCACAAGGTAAGGGCCCATTCACACGACCGTATTTACATTTCCGCATCTTATCCGCAATTTTGCGGCTAAGATGCGGAACCATACGGACCCATTCATTTTCCCGTGTGCATTCCGCAGCCGTATCTCACTGAAGTCCCGCCATAAAAAAAAAAAATTAAACATGTCCTATACTTGGCCGCAAAATCACGTTCGTGGCCCCATTCAAGTCAATGGGTCCGCAAAATTGCGGAACTTCTACCTAGCCACCCTGAACATGAATTCATGATTGCACAAGCATCATGTCATTTTTCTTGCACACATGTATGCATGCATGCTTTCTCATGTGCAGGCTGGCTAGGCCGAAGTTTTCATACTTCGGCCTAGCCAGCCTGCACATGAATTCATGATTGCATGTGCAAATTATTATATTTTTAATAAGTTTAAAGGGAACCTGTCATCAACTTTATGCTGACCTCACTGAGGGCAGCATAAAATAGTGACAGAAATGCTGATTTCAGTGGTGTGTCACTCATAAGCTAAAAGTAAGTGGTTGCCGAGAACCTGCATCATAATCATGGTTATTCCTAATTTCCTGCACTCCCTGCCCACCTGCTGATAATTGGCAGTTCTATCCTAGAGAGAAAGGTAGAAATCCATCTAGAAGACTGTCAATCATCAGCAGGTGGGCGGCGAGAGCAGGAATTCATGAATAACCATGACTCTTCTCATGAAGATTTGACTCTTTTCCAGGCCCAGTCTGCAATGTTTGTGATGTTGGTTCTCGGCAATCACCTACTTTTAACTTATAAATGACAAACCGCTGAAATCAACTCACCTGTCTCTACTTTATTCTGCTGTTAGGATGGGTAGCATAAAGGTGATGACAGGTTCCCTTTAATTATTTTTTCTCATTTTTTTTTTGTCAAGATGATCAAGACAAGGTGGAATAGCGCCCAGGACCAGTACAAAAGGGAGTCCACCCAAAAAGGAAAATCTGGCGAGGGAGCCAAAAAGAAAAAGTCCTACCTGTATTCCTGCCAATTATCTTTTTTGAAGCCGGTGTTTGCCCTAAAGGAGTAAGTATATATAATATATTTTATAATGTATAATGCATGATAATTATTTAAGTATTTAATAAACTTTTGATTTTTTTGTAGGACAGTCGACAATCTCGAGGACGAGCCGTGGCCGAGCCAGGGTCCTCAGATGTCCCCTGAGGCTGTTTCCTCTACTACCCTTACCCCACCCGCCCCGACCCAAATTCCCCGGAAATACCGGCATCCCCCATAGAAACTGTTGTGCCACTGGAAGTTTCTCAAAGACCTTTAAAACGGCGTGGGGTTTCCGCCAGGGCTCTTCCTGGACAAAGTACCAAGGACCTGATTGATACTCAGGTCCTTGAGTATTTGTCCCGGAACAAGCACAACAGTCGTGGGGACAGACTCATGCTTGGACTTGGGCCATTACTTGATGATGTGCCCAAGGACAGGCATGCCTTATATATAGTACAGACTAAAAGTTTGGCAACACCTTCTCATTCAAAGAGTTTTCTGTATTTTCATGACTATGAAAATTGTAGATTCACACTGAAGGCATCAAAACTATGAACTAACACATGTGGAATTATATACTTAACAAAAAAGTGTGAAAAACTTTGAAAGTGTCCCCAAGTGCAGTCGCAAAAACCATCAAGCGCTACAAAGAAACTGGCTCACATGAGGACCGCCCCAGGAAAGGAAGACCAAGAGTCACCTCTGCTGCGGAGGATAAGTTCATCCGAGTCACCAGCCTCAGAAATCGCAGGTTAACAGCAGCTCAGATTAGAGACCAGGTCAATGCCACACAGAGTTCTAGCAGCTGACACATCTCTACAACTGTTAAGAGGAGACTGTGTGCAGCAGGCCTTCATGGTAAAATAGCTGCTAGGAAACCACTGCTAAGGACAGGCAACAAGCAGAAGAGACTTGTTTTGGCTAAAGAACACAAGGAATGGACATTAGACCAGTGGAAATCTGTGCTTTGGTCTGATGAGTCCAAATTTGAGATCTTTGGTTCCAACCACCGTGTCTTTGTGCAACGCAGAAAAGGTGAACGGATGGACTCTACATGCCTGGTTCCCACCGTGAAGCATTGAGGAGGAGGTGTGATGGTGTTGGGGTGCTTTGCTGGTGACACTATTGGGGATTTATTCAAAATTGAAGGCATACTGAACCAGCATGGCTACCACAGCATCTTGCAGCAGCATGCTATTCCATCCGGTTTGCGTTTAGTTGGACCATCATTAATTTATCAACAGGACAATGACCCCAAACACACCTCCAGGCTGTGTAAGGGCTATTTGACCAAGACGGAGAGTGATGGGGTGCTATGCCAGATGACCTGGCCTCCACAGTCACCAGACCTGAACCAAATCGAGATGGTTTGGGGTGAGCTGGACCGCAGAGTGAAGGCAAAAGGGCTAACAAGTGCTAAGCATCTCTGGGAACTCCTTCAAGACTGTTGGAATACCATTTAAGGTGACTACCTCTTGAAGCTCATCAAGAGAATGCCAAGATTGTGCAAAGCAGTAATCAAAGCAAAAGGTGGCTACTTTGAAGAACCTAGAATATAAGACATATTTTCAGTTGTTTCACACTTTTATGTTAAGTATATAATTCAACATGTGTTAATTCATAGTTTTGATGCCTTCAGTGTGAATCTACAATTTTCATAGTCATGAAAATACAGAAAACTCTTTGAATGAGAAGGTGTGTCCAAACTTTTGGTCTGTACTGTATGTCCTCTATGACAACCCTTTTGGAGCTCTTTGCAGGGCCGACAGTTCCTTTGAGGGTTGTCAATTTTCTCACCGATGCGCGGAAACAGTTGTACCAACCACCGTCAACTGTTTCCATGCATCCCTTTCCAACCCCCGCCACCCCCCACACACAACCCCCCAAACATACCCCGGCCCAAGCGGGTATTCCTACACACGGGATTTGTTCGATTTATAATACAAAAAAAAAAATTTCATTTAAAAAAATTCAAAAAGTTTATTTTTCTAAATAAAAATGTAAGTATTATTTAAATCTAAAAATGACTCTGTTTTTCTTTTAATACTTTAATTGTGGCAGTGGTCAGTATATGAGGATAGGTCATCAATAAATTTAACTTGGAGAACCCTTTTAATTGTGCAATGTACGGGTAAGTCACTGTATACATGACATCAGTTGAAGAATTAAAGTTGACTGCTACTTTTGTGTTATCTGACACTGCTGCAGGACAGCTACATCTCATAGAAGTCAATATAAGGTGACTGCCGTGGAACTGCTGCAAGAAGTTTCCATTATATTCTATAAACGAAGGTGTCGGCACAACACTTGAACCATGCATCACCTATCATTACAAGAAACAAGGCACCTTCTAGCTTATACAACAGCATGGCTGCCCCATTACAGCTGAGATCAAAACTGAGCCGTAGTACGGTCTTGTGGATGACCTCTTAGATTCTGCTTTAATAGAAGAATCCATGGCAATGAAATAACTTCCTGTTACAATTGTCAGAATAATCCACCATAAGATATCTTTGTTACATTTTTACTAGCTTGTTTTAAAATAAGGATATGGTGCCGTTCACCATATTCATTAAAGTACCGTCAGGTTTTGAAGCTTCTTTTCTAAGGGGGTGGAACGTCTTCTTTCATGCCAGAAAACTGACGTAAAAGAAAATAAATGTCAGGTTTGCTGCCCTACCCTCTCCACACCCGCTCCATGCACACGCCACACTCTCTTCTCAGAAAAGTGGCGATGGTTGTGTACAAATGTCACTTGCACCTAGAATTAGGCACAATGGTGTAAATAAAGTCACAAACACGAGGTATACAGCTTTTTTACATCTGGAAAACTGGTGTGGGCGGAATAATATATCACCCCCCTATCAATATTTCTTTTACCAGGTATACATATCCTCTTGGGCACCCTGCATGTGACTCCCATCTCTTAGTAGCTGCAGATAATATTGCGCACTAGTTGCACCAGGAATATCGTAGTACTGAAATGTATGATTAGTAAGGGGTTCTACCCCCAGGACTGAAAATCAATGTGAATATTAGTGTGGCTGAGCCACAGTGGCAGGCACAACTTAAGCTACTTGTTTGTCACTGTACCTGAAGAAATCATGGAGGAGCTGCAGCATTTTAGCAAATGTCATGTCACGTTGATTTGTGGCAGTCCTGAGGCCTAGGTTAGCAATTGAAATTATTGGAAAACCCCATAACGACCATGTCGCTTGGTCACATCTTAATCCTAACTATTTCATATGGCTCAAAACTAGAGATGAGCGAATCATGCAAAATTTTATTCGCCGAACTTTTCCTAAGATTCGTATATTCAACTAATAGATTCGTTGAATTTGCGTACAAAATATACGTAATTATATGGCTTTTAGCGAACATTCGCGTACTAATAACGAACGTTCAGGTAAAAAAGGTACACAACCTCTTTGAACACGTACGCATGAGCGTACAAATTGCGTAAGAAAATGACGGGCTTTGCTGGAGAGGAATGGTGGAGCAGGAGGAACGCTCTGAGTCTGATCCCTGGCTTCATATGGATACTGTATCAGCAAATGACAGCAGATCATCCAGCTGAGACTGAGATGAGCGTGCCATCCACTCCACTACCTCATCCACTTTCTCCTCCACTACAATTTTGCGCCTTGGTGGGTTAGCTTGGTGGAACAATGGCCAAGTATTGTGAATACTACTAGTAGATGCTCCGGCTACAGGTCCTTTGGCACTTCTGCCCTGTGCCACCCCTACCCAATGGGCACTACTATACCTGCTCTTGACACTGATGCAGCACCTTCACAGTCACAATTGCAGGTTAGAAATGCCCCCATTTATACACTGATTTGTGTCCAGCTCAACATGAAACCCAAGAGCCCTGTTCTAATATGGTGCCATTCATAGCAGAAGTGATAGATGAGATTTCTGGGCATTTGGCCCAGCCCTGTTCAGGACTGGTGAGCCTATTAGCTCTTGATAGCTTTTCATTACAATATTGGTTTGAGAGAGAACTAAACAAGAAAGCTGTGTTTTTATATTCACATTTAATTACCTCCATCAGGGCCATAAATGAGCTCATTAGTTGTAGTGGCAGTAATTTGTATAGACAATGGTACATTATTGCAATTGGTAGACAGTGCTTAAATATTATTTTAACTCATTAGCTTCCAAATCTTTCTAGGCATTCCAGAATACAGTAATTTATGTCATTGTGTTAAAGTGCACATGTACCATACATTATCGAATGGAAACCTACAGTATGTTAATATATCTATGTACTGTTTTATTATCTACCATGATAAATCTTAGAAGCCAGATAAGAGCAGGATTATTGCTTGACTTCTTGTATAATAGTTCGAATTTCAGAAATTTACCATGAAATAATGTGCGGCAATCAAACGACGAACAATAAACCACAGATCAGACAAATCTGCCTGGCTGAAAGATTATCATTAGTCGCCACTAAATCTCCTCATCTAATCAGAAATCTGCCAGTCATTGTTAATGCTCTAGGGATGATCGAGCAATGATCGCAGTAGTGAGCAAGCAGAAAAATATTTAATGATTAATGTTTGGTGTATTGAATGTCTTCTGAACACAAATTACTTAAATTGTCGATCACTGATCTTCAATGAAAGAAAATTCCTGTATAAGGGCTCATGCACACGAACAAATTTTCTTTTCGTGTCCGTTTCGTTTTTTGCAGAACCATTGAAATGAATGGTTCAGCAAAAAAACAAAAACAAACGGAAGTTACTCCGTGTGCATTCCATTTCCATATGTTTGTATGTCCGTTCCACAAAAGAAATAGAACATGTCCTATTATTGTCTGCATTACGGACAAGGATAGTACTTTTCTTTTAGGGGCCAGCTGTTCCATTCTGCAAAATATGGAATGCACACGGACGTCATCCGTATTTTTTGCTGATCCGTTTTTTGTGGACTGCAAAATACATATGGTCGAGTACATGAGCCCTATTAGGACCATTAGAGGATATGGGCGAACTGGCCATAGATTTTGCAGGGAAATGCCCTGGTGGTGATGTCCAGAGGGCTGTCCAAGCCCTCCTCTTGGCTGCCATTCAGATACATAAAGATCTGATGCCCTCAGCATTAACTAGATGCTCTCAGCATTCATTAATGTAGGAGATCAAACACCTATGCACCTGGCTGGCTGAAGAAAGTCCCTTCCTGCATTCCTTCCTGTATTGCAGTCCTCAGGACGGTGACATAATTTCATACTGTGGCATTTTGTGCTGCACTGTGGTATTTGCTTCTACAATACGTTATTGCCATTGCCAATTTTCCAGGGCCATTTTCAGTTCCCAGTCTGTCTCTGTTAGAGGGATTACTCATTTTTAATGAAAGGATATCCATGTCAGACATTTATGGTGTGTTCACTTCTGTGTCCCCCAACTCCACTTGAAGATGGGAAAACACTTTTAGTCTTCCTTCACCAAAATTATTTTGTGGCTCTGAGGCTTCATGCACACAGCAGTGGCCATATTTTGGTCTCAAAATACTGGTATGACTTTATCTCACAGAGTGATCTCCATACGTATTACACTGGGAGTTAGTTGAAGCACTCCCCCTTTCTTCTCTCAGGCGCTCCAGATATAGGCTTCCAAATTATATTTCCTCGGCCTTACCCAAGGGTGGGCCGTCTAGCCAAGAGGAGTTTCTTTCCTCGGCGGTCAGAGAGTGTTCTCTCTCTTTCTTTATGTCAGCCATCTATAACCCGGGAGACCTGGTGGCGAAACCACTCCACCTGGTTCTTCCCTATTTCTATCAGTGATTTGGTTGTTTGCTATCTTTATTACATTAATGTTGTACCAAAAGATGTTGTACACACAAGGATTTGTTTGTATCATTTTATTTTAAAACCAATAAAAATATATTTACAAAAAAAAAATAAAAAAATACAGATACAGTCATTTCCATGTGCATTCTGTATTTTACTCACTCCCATCAATAAAGAGGGCTATTCTGATCCACAATACAGGCAGGAATAGGACATGTCCTATAATTACAGGCGCTATAGAAATGAATGGGTCAGTGTGCTATCTGCAGAAAATGAGAAGAGCATACAGATGAAAAATATGCTTGTGTCCATGAAGCCTTAAAGGGCATCTGTCAGCAGATTTGTACCTATGACCAGGGGCATTGCTAGGGTCTCAAAAGATCCGGGACCCAAGCCCCAATGAATATGGCCCAATTCTCTATGTCGACCCTCGTCCCACCCCTGCTATACAGGAGAACATACCTCACATCCAGGGCCTCCAGGTTACGTCTCCTGTGATGTAGATCTTCTCTGTCATCATCTTCTCCATTCTGTCCGGACACCTTCTCTCAGCCTCTCCTCGTCTCTGCAGAGTGTGACACACAGACATCTTGGCTTCCTCACATTTCTATCATCATCCCCCAACCTGGAGCCTTATCCTGCTGTTCACTGTGCCCCCCAAAACCTGCAAATACTATCCTGGAGAAATAATAGTGCCCCCCATAGTAATAGTGCTACCAGTAGTAATTCCCTCATTAGTAACACTGCACCCTACAGTGACCCCAGCACTGATAATGCTCCCCAAGATTGTCCCCATTAGTAGAAGAGTCCTCCAGTATTAATAATACCCTTACTGAGCTCCCAGTAGTAATAAGGCCCCCTATTATTCCCCCAGTGGTAATAAAGCTCTGTACAGAGCCCTCAGTGGTAATAAGGCCCCCTCCATCGTGCTCTTAGTAGAAATAAGGTGGATCTATAAGTCCCTCCTATAAAGCTCCCAGTAATAAGAACGCCTAATGTCTCCTGGATTTATAATACCCCTTCAGTGCCCCCAGTATTTATATCGCTTCCCCTACTGTTATAATGCTCACCCTGAAGTGCCCGCTATAGTTATATTCCTCCCTTTAGTGTCCTCAGAAATTATAATTCCTCAGCCCCTCCACCATACAGTCCCATGTAAATAAAGCTATTTCCCTCCTGTGTAAATCACACCATCTCTCCAGCCCCCTCCAATATACAGTCCCATGTAAATAAAATCCCTCTCTATCTACAGCCCCCTCCAAATACAGTCCCATGTAAATATCACTCCCTTTGACAGCCGCCTTCAACATGCAGTCCCATGTAAATAACATCACTCCACGCCACAGTCCAATGTAAATAAGGCTACTTTCACACCAGCGTCTTTGCTGGATCTGTCATGATAATACAACCGTCTGCATCCGTTCTGAATGGATCCGGCTGTATTACCTTTTAAATAGCCAGTTTGGATCAGTTTCTTCATGCGGACACCAAAACGCAGAAAGCAGCGTTTTAGTGTCCGCCTCCAAAACGGAATGGAGACTGAACTGAAGCAAAACTGATGATCTTTTTCCATTCAGAATGGATTAGGACAAAACTGATCAGTTTTGGACCATTTATGAGAGCCTGTGACGGATCTCACTAACAGATCCTGCAAACGCAAGTGTGAAAGTAGTCTAATGCTAGTTTCACACCTGTGGCAGGGGATGCATATATGCACGTGCAGGTGCACGTGTGGGGCCAGAACTACGCTCCGGCCCCATTCACTGTAATGGGGGCGGGCCACGGATCCGAGAGGCGGCTGGAACAAAAATACAACATGCTGTGAGTCCCATGCCTTAGGTGTGAAAGTACCCTAACAGAACCCTGACCAAGTCACCTCCAGCACACAGTCCCATGATAACATCCCTCCCTTCTGCCCTAACATACAGTCCCAGTTAAATAACCCCAACTCCCAGCATCCCTCTGCTTCTCCCTTCACTTACCTCTTCTGATGTAGCAGAGCTCACTGCAGCTTCTTCCCCACAATTCTCCTCTTCAGTTTAGAAGACAGGGGTTAAAAAGGACCTGTGATGATGTCACAGTCATGTGACCAGTGCAGGATTGGCAGGATTGGACGGCAATGATCACATGACCTATGATGTCATCATAGGTCCTACATATCTTGCAGTGTGTTCGATTCAATTGTACTGCCGTCCTGAGGACGGCAATACAATTGTATCTGTTTAACAGGTAGGACATTCGGGGCCTGGGAGAAAACATCAGGGGCCCAGACCCCAAATGTTTTAGCCTAGCAACGCCCCTGCCTATGACACTGGCTGACCTGTTACATGTGCACTTGGCAGCTGAAGGCATCCGTGTTGGTCCCATGTGCCCACATTACTGAGAAAAATTATGTTTTAATATATGCAAATGAGCCTCTAGGAGCAACAGGGACGTTGGGGGCTTCGCTTTTTCTGCAACTGGAGCACCCTCTCCAATTTGATTGACAGGGCCAGGTGTGATGACGTTTAAATTGCCTGGTCCTGCCAATCAAAGTGGAGAGGGTGCAACGGCAATGCAAGGGTGGCAGATGTAAAGTAAGATCTGTTTTATGAGGTACTGTATCACCTTCTGTTTTAAAAGCAGAGAAATTGAAATTTTTAAAATTGTGAATTTTTCCAAATTTTTGGTAGATTTTGGATTTTTTATAAATAAAGGTGAAATATATTGACTCAGATTTACCACTCTCATGAAGTACAGTACAATATGTGACGAGAAAACAATCTCAGAATGGCTTGGATAAGTAAAAGCTTTCCAAAGTTATTACCACATAAAGTGACATGTCAGATTTGCAAAAAATGGCCTGGGCTGGAAGGAGAAAAATGGCTCTGTCTTGAAGTGATTAAAGGGAGTCTGTCATCTAATTTTCACCAATATAACTAAGAGCACTGCCCACAGAAGATTGCATACAAATCCCAGACATATCTGTGTGCACTTTTATTCTGCTGGAAAACAGCTCCCAAGTGCCCAGCTGAAAGTTAAAGTGAAAACAACTATCACATACTGGGTATAATGCTGTGCTAAAGCAGCCCTCCCCTCTTCAGTCTGGTTTGCTTTGAGCACTTGCAGCAGCAGACCTGGGCACTTGGGCGCTGTTTTCATGCCAAATAAAAGTGCTTTTCCTGGACATGTAATACAGACACACAGTGCACACAGGTATGTCTGGGATATGTCTGCAATCTTTTGTGGGAGGTGCTCTTAGTTACATATATTGGTGAAAAACAGGTGACAGAATCCCTTTAAAGCCTGATAATCGAATGTTACCGAGGAGGAAAGTTGCCCTTGACTATAAATTTTCCTGAAAAGTGAACCATGGATCATTGCATGGATGTGCCAGGTCGGCAGTACAGAGCAGTTCTAACTCATAGAATTGGGTCCAGAGTGAGTAATAGGTTTTTTGTTCTTGTGAGACAACCCTTTTAAAGGTCATCTGTCAGCAGATTTCTACCTATGAAAGGAGAAGTCAGAGCCAGGCATGATTATGTTTACACTGCCTGGACCTGTCAATCAAAGTGCAGAGGGTGCACCAGTTGGAGAGATCAGAGCTTCTAAGTGTAATGGCAACACCCTCAATGCTCCTAGTGGCTCATTAGTATCTATAAACACATACTTTTTTTCTCAGCAATGTAGGCACATATAAACATGGGACCAACACAATAGCCTTCAGCTACCAAGTGCACATGCAACAGGTCAGCCAGTTTCATAGGTGCAAATCTGAAGACAGATGACCTTTAAAGGGAATCTGTCACTTGATTTTGGACCAATATCTACAGTAATACATAAGTAGTACTGCAGATATGGAGTCCACATCACTATCAATTGTCTCCATTATGTTAGAACCACACAGCAATGTGCATTTCAGTGCAGCTTGGAGTGATGACAGCAGGGGAATGGGTAACAGTAGGAAAACAAAAAATAGTGATCTGGACCCCTTATCTTCAGTACTACACATATATTTCTCTAGATAATAGTCCAGAATCAGGGTAACAAATTCCCTTTAAAGAACATGAGGGTGAGTAAGGCGTAAGAATTGGGTGAAACAGATATAAGTATCCAAGAAGTTTATGTAAGGTTATACATGTTTGAATTTCCCATACAGCCACACTAATAGCGAATGATCATCATGGCTATTCTGAGAGATGAAAAAAGGGCGTTCATGTGAATCCACCAAGTGTAAATGTGTGGGGTGAGATTGCTAAACTATGGGATTCCATCTCAGATAGATCAGGCAACATCTTTAGCTTACTAAATACATAGAACAATGGCAACATTCATAGTAGAAGACTTGAAAATCACGTAAAATAATTACCAACACTTGATTAGCTTGGGCTAAAATAGCAGAATTGCAACTTTTTCTCCCATCCTAACCTGTGATGCTCATGCAGCCTTTTACAAGATGTCTACTTGTTCTTGGTCCCATCTGCTGAGTTGGCCACCTGCCCACACTTGCTGTCTCATGCCTGCTTCAACTACATCTTTTCCCACTTCTCATGCAGACATGCAGCCAAAACAAAATGGGCTTGGAAGAAGCAATAAGCAGGGCAGAGCAAACAGCGGAAGATCCATCTGGTGCCCACAGCCGTGAAAATAAAGCATGAAGCTGAAACGAATTGACTCAGTATATCAGTATAAAAAGAGAGCAATGTATCCATTATGCCACAACACAGCTTTAGATCAATACAAAATTGTTGCTATCGATCTCTCGAAGGAATATAGCCATGCCGCACAGAGCATAAAGCTGCTTTAATGACATGACCTCTCCATCCACCCTCTTCATAAATGGTTGTAACCTGAAGCCTCATGCCTGGTTTCCTTATGGGCTCAGGTTAATGATACATGAGAAATTACTGAGTGTTGCACTTTCTTTTCTTTTTCCTGGAGCAGTGATTTGAAGCCAGGGAGCTCATTTAGAGCACACCGAAGAAAATAAAGCAAGGAACTGCTCTCCGAACACCGCTTGTTCTAGCACTTAATAAGTAGTAGCTCTTCCTGACTGCTCATATTTCTCCGCCACTACTAAATAAGTTAATCACTTCACGAATAGGAAAATCTGCAGGTGCCTTTGAGGCTTTGTTAACACAGCACCTAAGCCAGCGCTGCGCTCACTCCTAATCCTCTCTAAGACAGTATGAGTCAGTGAAGTAAGCTGTAATCAGTTTTTAATGTTAGAAACAATATCCCCACTCAAGCCGGTTGCCTAGAGCAACAGGGCAGGATCGGAACGCCTGAAATAAAATGGGATTGCAGCACTTGGCTTGTGCAACCATCCATACACATATAGTTATTTCCCTTGGCTCTACCGCTCGTGGATAAAGTGCTTTTTATCAGCAGGGGGCTGCTTCAGCTTCATGACAGCTGCCAATTGGTTACAGCCCCTGCTATGAAGAAGTATTTTCATGATAGGAAGATATAAACCCCTTTTAAGTGGGAGAAAGGAAATGGTAATCATGAATATTTCTCATTTGGGCCCATAGGTTATAAAAAAAGAAGAAATCTCGGAGTACTATACATTGATTTTACCATCATCACAAATAACATTTATGAAAGGCAAGTAAAAATAACGGTTGGGGAGAGAATTCTTGAGAATTTTTTTAGCATTCTTGGACTGAACAGATGTGTTTGGTGTATGTAATAATGAAGCAGAACATTTGCTAGGTATTAAAGGCAGCTGGTATCAACATTTCAGTCAAATTTCTTTCTGTACATAAAGGCTCATGCACACGACCGTATGTAATTTGGAATCCCCAAATTACAGAATATGCAAAAAATACGGATGGCGTCCGTGTGCATTCCGTATTTTGCGGAATGGAACAGCTGGCCCCTAACAGTACTATCCTTGTCCGTAATGCGGACAATAATAGAACATGTTCTATTTTTTTGCTGAAGGGAAATACGGACATACGGAAACAGAATGCACATGGAGTAACTTCTGTTTTTTTTGTGGACCCATTGAAATGAATGGTTCCATATATGGTCCGCAAAAAAAAGGAACAAACACAGAAAGAAAATACATTCGTGTGCATGAGCCCATAGGCTACATTCACACAAACGTATTTTGTTTCCATGTCCGTTCCATCTCTTTTGCGGATTGGATGTGGTCATTTCAATGGGTGCGCAAAAAATGCGGACAGCACACCATATACTGTCCGCATCAGTATGTCCATTCCGTAGCCCCGCAAAAATATAAAGCATGTCCTATTTTCGTCCGTTTTGTGGACAAGGATAGGCACTGTTCAGGCCCGTTCACACGACTGTCCACATCTATTCCGCAATTTTGTGGAATAGATGTGGACCCGTTCACTTCAATGAGAGTGGGCAGCCGTGGCTTCGTAAAGAAAATAGAACATATCCTATTCTTGTCCGCAGTAGCAGACAAGAATAGGCATTTTGACTGGGGTGCCAGGCCGTGTGTTCCGCAAATTGCGGAACATACACTAATCGGCACCCGTGGTATTGTGGATCCGCAACACGGATCTCACACGGCCATCATCCATATTTTTTGTGGATCAGTATTTTGCAGACTGCAAAACACATACGGACATCTGAATGTAGCTTTAACCAGTGGAAGGCTAATAAATAATAGTGCTAACTTTGGGGAAAGGGAAATTCAGAAGGGAGATGGTCATAGGTTTATTGTACCAGCTACTATTCACTGCAACTACTGTATAAGCTGAGCTACACATATAGGTTTTCTGAGTGTTAAAAAAAGAGAAAACTGATGTAGCATAACAAAAAAAGCACATACTGACCTTTCAAAATCCCCCAGTGCTCCACTGCTACCAGTCCAGTGGTCCCAGGAGGTTCTGTGTTACAGTGCTAAAAGACTGGGGTGATGTACTGATAATCACTGGTCACAGCAGTCATGGAGCAGTATTTACGGCAAATGACTACTGCAGCTAGTGCTTTATTGCTTCACAGATTGACGGGGAAACATTAGATCAGTGGCACTGGAGCAGAGGATAGCATAAAAGTAAGTATAGGCTTATTAGCTATGTTATGCTATAAGCGGCTGTCTTTTAACAGCTTTGTGATAGGGCCTTAAAACATGATTTTTCTCTCAACAGAAGAGACACATTGGTGTATGGAGACTAATTATCCGTAGGAACAGAGTATACAGATTGACTCAAAATAACGAAACCAGACACACTAGTTGTAGACAGCTGTTTCGGGGTTATTGCCCTCATCAGTACAGGACAGGGTTCTGATTGGTTACATGTGATGCCTTAGATGCAGATCAGGGGTTGGGGGAACTGTTAGTCACTGAAGAGACCCAGGGGTGTATGGAGACTTACAGTATGCTGTCAACACATAAATGTCTTTGGTTTGGCTGGCATGACTGGACTGAAAGTGCTCTCATACTGAACATGGCAGCATGTTGTAGAGCAGGAGTAGCTGAGCAGATTGATATATAGGTTTATGGGAAAAGATTCAGTAAAAGTATTTCTTTCATCTAAATTACTGCCTATTCTGGGCTTTGAAGTCGGCAGTCGGCGGACATGCGGCGTCATGACACATGTTGACATATACTTGTCATATATGCAACACATATACATAGAAATACATCATATACATGGTACCCATACATAAATACACCACATATACACTACACACATACCACTAAACTTTTAAAAATCCTAATGAGCTAAACTATGGAATGGAAGGGCTCATCTCCAGCTGCCAGCCGGTTCTGTAGAACCTGAGAGAACTGGCTGAATCCCATGCCTGCATCTATGTATTTATAGTTATAAAAGGAAGGCTGGAATCCTCCTCCTTGACTTAAAATCCAGAATAATTAACCTTTTCCCACAAAATATACATTAATCTGCTCAGCTCTTCCTGCTCTATAACATGCTGCCTTCAGCTCAGACACCACATTCCATGTGACAGGTTCCCTTTAAGGTTACACATTGTAGAATTGTGGATGAAATCTTCACCAAACCTATAACCCATGAACAATCCACATCCATATATCACCAGTAACAAATAAACAGGCAATATATTTATTAATATGTGCCTATGGCTCAGCCTAATAGGTCTAATATATAGGCTTGACAGGTCTGGGGGCTCTTTTTTCACTCCCATATGCCATGACAACTCCACAGTCACGTAGGATAATGGTGACTGGGCTACAGAGGGAGCCCCTTCCTTCTGTCTAACCACCCAAAGACTACAGTTGTTACAGAGAATGTCATCTACATTGGTTCTTGCTGTCATGGTAGGGCTTCCTGGTGATCGCTGCTGTATAGTGTAACAACTTTTGCTGGCAATAACATCAGGCACTGGAACTTTGCAACTTAAGCTTCTGCATAAAAATTACAGTGAAGAAATAACAATGGACTGGCACAAAGTTGTTCAGTAGTCTCCAATTAGATACATTTTCCACCCCACTCCCCTTGCTTAAATTCTATTTTTCCCCCATCCTTTGCTTAGATGAACATATGTCCTTTTTTCAACTATACAAACTATGTAACGATACAGAAAAAATACCAAAAGGCCCTTTAAAGAGGTTGTTCCATGAAAAATGTTCTACATTTTTCACACCAGCATGTGGATCTGAATAGTTTTGTAACTGCATGTAATAAAAATTTGTTAACTGAGCTATTCAAGTAAATCTATCTGTATGGCGCCACTTTGTTTGTTATTTTTCTAACTGCTCTGTCCACCTCACTGAGGTAGATGCACATGCTCAGTTCCATCCTTCTACTGCCACCAGCTGCAGCAGAATGACATGCCCCTGGGAAAGGACACATTTCCTGAGCTGCCAGCTTGAAATATATGTAGCAGAGCAAATGGAATAATGAATGATGAGATCTCTGGTTCCATGTGAGGTACAGGACATACACAGATTTTAATATAATATATAATGTGTGATTTTCATGTATTACATTAATCATGGGATAATCCTTTAATACATATTAAAATCTATACACCCTCTTCATACTATGCTATAATGTGATCACCCAAAGTTTCACAAAGCCCATAAAAACAAAAAGGATGGATTCTGATGACTCCCTTTCTTAAAGGGGTATTCCGGTTACCATAAATATAACTTACGTGTTAAACTAATTCATCATCAATAATTACCTAATATAATGTCAGTTTCACATATTTACCGTTTAGTAGTTATAAAGTAGTTTCTTCCTTACTACCCACTGTGTTTCCTTATGAGTTACCATGGCACCAACCTGTAGTTCTGAGCCTTTGTCAGGTCAGGCATGCTCAGTGTGTTGTTATCAATTCTCTATCTAAATGTTCATGTGCTGCAGCTTACTGAGTAGACACGGGGGGCGTGTCTGCACAGTGATATCAGGCAGCCAATCAGTAATCATCAACACTCATGAACAAGCAGAAACTCACAGCAGGAAAGCTAGGCATTGTCAATTTCTCTACTTTTAAAATACATAGTAATACCTCCAAAAATAGTTATTACTTTACATTCCCTATGTGTCTACTTCAGGTTTGGATCATTTTGAAAATTACATTTTATTTTTTTGGGACGTTAGAAGGCTTAGAAGTTTAGAAGCAAATCTTGAAATTTTTCACAGAATTTCCAAAACCCACTTTTTAAGGACCAGTTCAGGTCTGAAGTCACTTTGTGAGGCTTCCATCATAGAAACCACCCAAAAATGACCCCATTTACAAACTACACCCCTCAAGGTATTCAAAACTGATTTTACAAACGTTATTAACCCTTTAGGTGTTCCACAAGAATTAAAGAAAAATGTAGCCAAAATTTCCGAATTTCACAATTTCACAATTTTTTGGCAGATTTTCCATATAAATCATTTTATTCCAAGAATAAAGCAAGGGTTAACTGCAAAACAAAACTCAATAATTATTACCCTGATTCTGTAGTTTACAGAAATGCCCCATTTGTGATCATAAACTGCTGTACAGGCACATGGCAGGGCGCAGAAGGAAAGGAACGCCAGGGCAGATTTCACTGGAAAATTTTAAGTTGCCATGTCACATTTGATGCACCCCTAGAGTAGGAAACTCCAAAAAACTGACCCCATTTTGGAAACTACGGGATAAGTTGGCAGTTTTGTTAGTACTATTCTAGGGTACATACGATTTTTGGTAGCTTTAAATTACACTTTTTGTGAGGCAAGGTAACAAAAACTAGCAGTTTTGGCATTGTTTTTATTTTTTGTTATTTACAACATTCATCTGACAGGTTAGATCGTGTGATATTTTTATACAGCAGGTCGTTACGTATCTAATATGTATAGTTTTTTATTTATTTAAGTTTTACACAATATTTTTGAAGCACAAAAAAAAAATCATGTTTTAGTGTCTCCATAGTCAGAGAGATGTAGTTTTTTTTATTTTTTGGACAATTGTCTCAGGTAGGGGCTAATTTTTTGCGGTATGAGATGATGGTTAGATTGGTACTATTTTTGGGGCATACACTTTTTTGATCGCTTGGTATTACATTTTTTGTGATGAAATGTGACAAAAAAATGGCTTTTTTTAGACAGTTTTTATTTTTTATTTTTTATAGTGTTCACCTGAGGGGAGAGATCATGTGATATTTTTGTAGAGCAGGTTGTTACGGACGTGGCGATACCTAACATGTATACTTATTTTTATTTATTTAAGTTTTACACAATAATATCATTTTTGAAACCAAAAAAATCATGTTTTAGTGTCTCCATAGTCAGAGAGCTGTAGTTTTTTTATTTTTTGGGTGTTTTGGTATAGCTTTTTTTTTTTAAACAAAATTTTGCGTACATCTGGCCCATGTGATGCTTTTATAGAGCCGGTCGATACGGACGCGGTGATACCTAATATGTGTACTTTTTCTTTTTTTTCCTTTTTTTACTTCATTTAGCGAAAAAGGGCGCTTTTTTAAACTTTATTTTTTTAACTTTTTTACACTTTTTTAACTTTCTTTTTACACTTTTTTTTCACTTTCTTTTTACATTTTTTTTTCAATTTATCAAGACCTATTTGGATCTTCAAGATCCAGTGGGCTTGATGGCTATAGAGTGCATTGCAATAGTCATCTATTGCAATGCACTGTATCAGTGCTACACTAAGGCTCCATTCACACGTCCTGTTTTTCTTTCCTGATTCGATCCTGATTTTTTCAGGACCCATTGAAATGAATGGATCCAGATCAGGATCAGAATCGAATCAGGAAAGAAAAACAGGACGTGTGAATGGAGCCTAAGGCTGATTAGACCCTGAGGGTCTAATCAGCCTTAGGTACATGGCAGCCAGGATGCTTTTGTAAAGCGTCCGATTGCCATGGTAACCATCGGGCCGCTGCCACTGCAGCAGCGGCGGCCCGATGGAAGAGAGCGGGAGCTCCCTCCCTCTTAACCCCATGGATGCTGCGGGCGGCTACTGACCGCAGCATCTATGGGGTTAAATAGCTGAAATGGGTGCTAGCACCTATTTCAGCTGTAGCAGCAGAGTGTGAGCTGTAATTACAGCTCACACTCTGCTGATGGCAGCGGCTCAGATCCTGAGCCGCTGCCATCACATAATACAGCGCAGGAGGGGGCAGAAGGAGGCAACCGGGGGGCACTACAAAGAGGGGGTGTACTACAAGGGGGGGGGGGGCGTAGGGGCACAGGAGACATCTTACCTGGTTTCAGGCTGCAATCGGAGCGCTTGCCGGCAAGGAGAGAGCGGAGACTCCGGGGCTGTGACACTTTATAGTGTCACAGTCCCGGTAAGCAGTTTGGACGTAACTGTACGTCCAAATGCCGCAACTTACTTGCACTTTGGACGTACAGTTACGTCCAAATGCGCCAAGGGGTTAAAGGGGTTCTCCAGGAATTAAGAAAATGAAAATACTTAAATATTACTTTTATTATAAATATATTCTCAAATACCTTTCATTATTTATAATGGCTCGTTTTGTCTGAGGAGCAATCATTGGGGGAAACAAAATGGCTGCTGTCCCATTAGTTCACACAAAACCTGTCCTGATCACATATGGGGACAAGTTACTTTACAACACTGAAGTAAAGAGCTGCCTCATCCTTCTCTCCTACTTGTCAGGGATTATGATCCTGAATACAGATGATAAGAACGTTAGGTGAATTTCTGTGGAATTTAGTTCATGACAGACAGGACAAACTGTGGTAATGTGTTGTTGTGGTAATGGAGACTGTAAACAAGTGCATCTGCTCATTAGCCACACCTCACCCTCCTTTCATGTCTCCTCATCTTCTCCATTCCCACAAAGATTCACCTGTATTCCGGATCATGATTCCTGAGAAGCAGAACAGAGAGGAGGAGGAGGCAGTGCTATGGCTCATTGTGGTGAAGTAACTTGCCCTCCTGTGTGATTAGGACAGGTTTTGTGTGTACTGATAGGACGGCGGCCATTTTATTTCTCCTAATGATTGCTCCCTAGACAAAACAAGCCATTCTAAGTAATGAAAGGTATTTGTGAATATATTTATTATAAGATAATATTTAAGTATTTTCTTTCTTTTTTAATTCCTGGAGAACCCCTTTAATGCAGTTTTTCAAAAATTAAGTTACTTTACCGGAATACCCTTTTAATACTGTCAGGTGCAGCCTCTGAATAAAATCGTCAGAATGTGTCAGGACAGAGGTATAGGAAGAGGCCTTATTAATACAACTGTGTACATTTTGGTTAAATACAGTGCTCAATGCAGAACCTTACTGTGGACGATGTAGCTTTATGTGCAGTGCTATACTATTTTATAGTCTCCATTCACCAAGGCCCCATTCAGACGACCGTGTTTCACGGCGTGTACAGTGTTTCACTGTACGTCGGCGGCCTCAGGAAGCGCACGGTGTCATAGCAACCAATGACGCCGTGCGCTCCCGTCTTCTGGGGCAGCACAGGCCGGGCTTTCACGGCCCGTATACAGCCTTGAAACACGGTCGCCTGAATGGGGCCTAAGGCTAATTTCACATGGGTGATGTTACTGTCCAGGTGCTGTCTGAGTTTAGTATGGACAGAACCCGGACTAACCACTGACCTATTCATCTAAATGGAAATCTTTGCATGGGCAATTTTCTGTCTGCATTGAGAAAACCCATTCTTGTGTGGTCCATCATAAAACATTTCCGTGTTCACCATCCAGAACACAGAGAAGTTTGCCATAGTGTTCACCATCCAGAAACACAGAAAAGTTTTCCATAGGCTGTCTGAAAGGTACCTTAGACTCTGTTCACACGATTAGGATTCAAGCTGGCACAATGTTTTGCATCCTGATGAAAGGAGTTTTATTTCAAGACTGGAAAAAATCTACCCTGAAAATGTGCCTAAAGAGTATTGTTCTTCAATGGAAAAAAAAACAAAGCAGTCTGCCACATTTCTGTGACCTGTTGCATCTTGTAAAGGTACATTTCTCTCTTCAATTCAATAAAAATAAATGTACTGAATACAAAAGCTGTGAACAACAAAGTGAGTTCACAAAGTGATTGTATTGTATTTGCATAAAACAGCAAAACTCCTTTAACATTAAAGATTTTTATCTAGCAGACAATATTTCATTTTTCAGATGACTTTCTTTTTTCATATACAGTTGCAATAATTCCTGTTCTCTTGCTTTTCGAGAACACAATGTAAAACTAGTATCCTTTTAAATATTTTCTAATACAAGCTAGCATAAAACTAGTCTATCCATCAAGAATGAACTGCTCCAAAAATCTTGCTGTCCTTCTTCCTTTCCTGTCCTCACGTGCACCCTTCTAAGCCATTCACTTCACTGAGTTTGTTCTTATATTTGCTTACAATCTACACACCCTCGCTTTTCAGTCCACTAAGAACTGGAAGAACTGGTTTCCTATTTGCCATCCACATTATAGAGCAATCTTTATTTCAGAACACAGCAGGGTCGATGTTAACCGGGTGGAAGCTCTCTGTGGCATTAGTCTTCATCCTCCATGTGCATTCCTCATCTAACCACCATAACCACAAAGCATGTTCATACACTACACTGCACTTAGTTATGTCCTTAACATGTAAGTAGCAAAACCAAATCATCCTGGTTCTTAGTAAATATGTATCTCAGGTATTATGTGTTAAAGAAGAGCTGCAGCATTTTACTGTAGAAAACATTTTTCAACATACAGTATCAACTATCACGCTGCTTCATAGACTAAAGAGTTATTATTCTTTAAGCTAGAGCTTTAGTGAAATGCCAGGCCTCTTTGAATCCAGCATGGCCAGAAAGTACATGATTGCTGTCCTGCCCCATTAACTATAATGGGGACCAACGGAGTTCGGGACGCAACTCTGCAAATATGTCTGGCGGTGTAGAAGCAGCAGGGTCACTGGTTGTAGGCTTGTATGAAAAGGTGGGTTTTCAGGTTTCTTTTGAAAGATTCCACTGTAGGTGAGAGTCTGATATGTTGGGGTAGAGAGTTCCAGAGTATGGGGGATGCACGGGAGAAATCCTGGAGGCAATTGTGGGAAGAGGTGATAAAAGGGGAGGAGAGAAGGAGGTCTTGTGAGGATCGGAGATTATGTGTGGAGATGTATCGGGAAAGTAGCTCTGAGATGTAGGGAGGGGACAGGTTGTGGATGGCCTTGTATGTATTTGTTAGAATTTTTTTAACTGAATTCGCTGGGCAATGAGGAGCCAGTGAAGGGATTGGCAGAGGGCAGAGGCAGAGGAGTAACAGGGTGAGAGGTGGATTAGTCGGCCGCAGAGTTGAGGATAGATTGTAGGGGGGCTAGAGTGCTAGATGGAAGGCCACAGAGGAGAATGTTTCAGTAGTTTAGGCGGGAGATGATGAGGGCATGTAAAGGCACTTTCGCAAACTCATAGTTGAGGAATGCACAGATGCGGGAGATATTGGAGTTGGAGACAGCAGGTGGTGGAAAGGGCTTGGATGTGTGGTTTGAAGGAGAGGGCAGAATCCATGGTCATTCCAAGGCAGCGGACTTGTTTGATCGGGGAGAGTGTGCAGTCGTTGATCGTGATAGATAGGTCTGTTGGAGGGGTTGTGTAAGGTGGGGAAAAAATGATAAATTCTGTTTTATCCATGTTAAGTTTTGGAAAGCGAGAGGAGAAGAAAGAGGATATGGAAGATAGGCATTGTGGGATTCTGCATAGTAAGGTAGTGATGTCTGGCCCAGAGAGGTACATTTGTGTGTCGTCAGCATAAAAGTGATACTGAAAGGCATGGGACTCTATGAGCTGTCCCAGGCTGAAGGTGTAGATAGAGAAGAGCAGGGGTCCTAGGACAGAGCCTTGAGGGACACCAACAAAGAAGGAATGAGACGAGGAGGCGGTGTGAGAGTGGGAGATGCTAAATGTCCGGTCTGTGAGGTATGATGCGATCCCGGTGAGAGCCAGGTCTGTGATGCCAAGAGAAGGGAGTGGTCGACGGTGTCAAAGGCAGAGGACAGGTCAAGGAGGAGGAGGAGGACAGAGTAATGTTTTTTTTTATTTTGGCTGTTAGCAGGTCGTTTGTGACTTTGGTAAGGGTAGTTTCAGTCGAATGGTGGGGTTGGAAGCCAGAGTGTAGCCTGTCAAAGAGTGAGTAGAAGGAGAGGTGAGAGGACAGTTCAGAATGGACGTGTTGCTCAAGTAGCTTTGAGGCATATGGAAGAGGTGATATGGGGTGATAGCTGGACAAAGAAGATGGGTCAAGTGAAGGCTTTTTAAGGATGGGTTTAATGGTAGCGTGTTTAAAACTAGAGGGGAAGACACCGGAGGTTAGTGATAGGTTAAAGAGATGAGTTAGGGCTGGGATAAACACTGTGGAGAGGTTGGGAATGAGTTGGCATGGGATTGGCTCAAGTGCGCATGTGGTGAGATGTGATCTGCATAGTAGACTGGAAAGTTTTTCTTCTGTAACAGTGGAGAAGCAGGTTTTGGGAGAAGAGGACTGAGTAGTTATGTAGAGGGGCACTGGAGACTGTGCGCTGAAGCCTTCTCTGATGTTGACGATCTTTTGTTTGAAGTATGTGGCAAAGTCCTTGGCTGAAATGAGAGGTGAGGGTGGGGGAGCTGGGGGACAGAAGATTGTTAAAAGTTGTAAAAAGTTGTTTGGGGTTGTGGGACAGGGAAGATATTAGAGATGAGAAGTAGGCCTGCTTTGCATCAGCGAGTGAGGATTTGAAAATGAGGAGGGATTGCTTGAATGTGGTGAAGTGATCCTTAGAATGGGATTTCTTCCATTGCCACTCAGCAGCTCTACAATCCGGTGCCCTAAAATAAGGACACACTCAACGACAAAAGAGTGGTTTCAGCAGCAGGTCAATACCAGCCACCAGAGTGTTTCCCCTGCAGCACGGGCAATGTCTTCCATAGTCTTGGCATCACCATGATTATGGGGCACCACAACTGCAGCCTCCAGAAATGGAAATGGGACCTGGCACAGCATGTGACATCACTCCTTGAGGAGATTGATTTTTCCAGTGCTTGGTTATCAGCCCCTGGGTGAAGTTTGCTGCCATTTTTGTTGGTATTTCTGTGGATAATGTTTGATCTAGCTTGCCTGACTTTGCTTGAACTAACTATTCTGTGTACTGACCCCAGCCTTATCTTCTTTTCTTGCCTTCTGAAACCTGCATTTTGAATTTTAGATCTTCATGTTTGTTGCATCAGCGAGTGAGGATTTGAAAATGAGGATGGATTGCTTGTATGTGGTGAAGTGATCCTTAGAATGGGATTTCTTCCATCGCCGCTCAGCAGCTCTACAAGCTTGTCTGAGTTTATTGGTCAGGTTGGTGTGCCAGGGTTGTCTGTTAATTTTTTGGGTTGTGTTGTGTGTGAGGGGGCAACAGAGTCCAGAGCTGTAGTTATTGTGGTGTTATACAGAGTGGTGGCAGCATCAGGGTCTTCGAGGGAACAAATGTTAAAGAGTGGCAGAAGAGAGAAAGCATGCGAAAGTCAAGATGTCTAAGGTTCCTGCGAGGGTACACTAGTGTGCGGACTGGGGGAGTACATGGCTGGCAATACAATAGAAATGCCTTTTCTTCTCCGTGGATGTGGACGAGAATAGGACATGTTCTATATTTTTGCGGAATGGAAATATGGCCATACGGAAACGCATCGCACACGGAGTAACTTACGTTTTTTTGCGGACCCATTGAAATGAATAGTTCCACATACGGTCCTCGAAAAAAATGGGACGGAAAGAAAATACGTTCCTGTGCATGAGCCCTTAAACAGATCCGGCAGGCTGATCCAGCAGAGAAAAGCCTGCCAGAGTTCACCTGATCTAGCCTAGCCAGATACTGCCATTCAGCACCAGAACCCCTTGACTATAATGGGATCTGGCGGGGATACAACCATTTTGGCTGGGATTTCACCGGCAGCTGGATCCCCGCCGGATCCCATTATAGTCAATGTGGTCTGGTGCTGAAAGGCTGGATCTGTCTAATGCAAATGTGAACCTACCCTAAGTATAAAAGCTGAAAATCTCTGATGGCACTGTCACAGGAATTATACAGCCAATTCAGTAGCATTCAATCCATGTCTTCCATACATAATTTTTTATTAGGTCTAAAATCTTCACAATGCGTTTTGAGGGCGGATCTTCGTCAGGTGCAGTTGTATACATACAAAGACAATGGTTAAAATGAAACATTTTGGGGCACAGCTGTTTTTAGACCATTTTCTATGCCGAAACCAGGCATATAAAATGATGACTGAGACGGGCCTACGCTCATTGCCCACCCATGCTACCTGTTTTAGACTTGGCGTGATTGGGGAAAAGTTGCACATTGCGATTCAAATCATCATTTCACCGCAATCTGTACCACAAATATGGCTTATTTCTGTTTAATAAATGACCCCCTTTGTTACTCAGATCCCAGTTGAGGCTCCCCCTGAACTTTGACCCCAAACTGGAATCTGAGCACCAAGATGTTTCTTTTTAACTATTGTAGGTGCCACATTTTTTGCCCCACTAAGACCAAAATAATAATAATACTGCATTAAGTGTGAACAAAATAATGGTGCCAGATTCAGTTCAGTAGAAACAATATTGCCACAGCCGGTGCCCCTAAAATAAGGACACCCTCGACTCCAAAAGAGTGGTTTCAGCAGCAGGTCAATACCAGCCACCAGAGTGTTTCCCCTGGAGCACGGGCAATGTCTTCCATAGTCTTGGCATCACTATGATGATGGGACACCACAACTGCAGCCTCCAGAAGTGGAAATGGGACATGGCACAGCATGTGACATCACTCCTTGAGGAGACTGATTTTTCCAGTGCTTGGTTATCAGCCCCTGGGTGAAGTTTACTGCCATTTTTGTTGGTATTTCTGTGGATAATGTTTGATCTAGCTTGCCTGACTTTGCTTGACCTAACTATTCTGTGTACTGACCCCAGCCTTATCTTCTTTTCTTGCCTTCTGAAACCTGCATTTTGAATTTTATATCTTCATGTTTGTTGCCAATGTGGATTTGCCCTAACTATATATTCAACTCTGATTATTATCCGATGTTTGGCCGTCTAGTGGAGACTATTCTGGGAACCACAAACTGGATAGCTGATCGGCAAAGACAGAAAGCCGGATCAATCACAATAAAGGGCTCCGTCAGATTCTGTCATGGTATCTGTCATTTTACTGCAAAAAAAATAATGTTGCACTAATGTTTCAGACCAGTATGAATCTGCAACTGAACGGGAGAATATAAGCAGCAAGGTTAAATATGAAGCCAAAGTAACTATTACACATATTTGGAATCGTTGTAATGAAAATATATTGAATTTCTTATTTGCACATGCAAAATGTTTCTGTATATATTATTTTCCTCTGAGCCACATAAAAAAATCTTTATCTTGAGCGTTTTTATACCAGTTTCTTTGGCTGCATTTTTGTTACCATTTATTTTATTTTGTATTGTGTTGTACATAAAAAAGTCTATAGAGAAAACTGGTAGGAAAAGAGAACACGTTATGTATTCATTAAAATGCCACTAACCCCAAAACTAAACAAACCAGAACATTGTGTACACATTTTAAAATTGTTGTATGGACATTAACTAAAATAAGGCAGCAGCAATTTAAATGAAAAAAAAAAATGCTGCTATTTTCTGTGTGTGAAATCAGCCATCAGGTATCACCTATGCCAGCTATGCCCAACTTGTGGTTCTCCATCTGTTGCAACACTACGACTTCCAGTATGCCTGGACAGCCGACAGCTATTAGGGCATGATGGAACTTGTACAACAGCTGGCAGACCACAGGTTGAGCATCCCTGACCTATGCAATCTATTCCCATGTCTGATGACTTTTTTTTTTACATTGTATCATGTTTGTACTACATCTTCCAGAGTATTCTATTTAATCCTCGTGTTGCCATATGTTTTAAATTTGTATGAGGGTTACAATATCATGGCATTGTTCACCAGAAATCTAAAGAAAACACTGAGATGTCAAGTTCCGAGTTAAGATTTTGCATTGTGGTTTGGCTCAAAAGTACAAGACAACCAGAGAGGGAAATATGTGGCAAAAATAAGTAGATACAGTTGCTCGAAACAGCTTGATCACAATTTTCACATGTGGTCTTCAATGCCACATTTTTGCCCACTGAAATCTAAAGGAAAGTCTTTAGTAAATAAAAACAAAAATAAAAACATTATAAGTCCTCAAAAGTCAAACAGGTTAGAGATGAGCGAATCGATTCGTCGATTTGTTGATTCGTATCGAATCTTGGGAATTTTTAGCTGCGAAGTGAATCCGAATATTAGGGGATTCGCTTCGGCTTTGTACGCATTCACTACGTAGTTTGTCCTATAAATTATACACTATTGCTACGTATAAGTTACTGTATATGCTGTTGCGTACGAATTCAATTCATTAGCGAACTTTTACTGTTAGTTCATTTTTCGTGCGCAAAAGCCTGGGAAGAAAGCGATCACCTGACCTAGTGGGCAGGGCTTGCTCTGATTGGCTCAGGCTCGGTAAACCAGTGACGCATCACTTCTTCTGCGACTGCTGAGACGAGCAGAAGCACTGTGTGTGAAGTTATGAGACCTGTTTTGTGAAAATTTGGTATAATAGCTCTGGGAATCCATATTACACATATCAGGGATACTGCAGGGCAATTGCAGGGTCAGTTCAGGGCTAGTATTTAATCAAGCAGGGAGAGAGAGACAGGGAGAGATAGGGAGAGACAGGGAGAGACAGTGAGATACAGGGACAAAGACCAGCTGCAGGGCCACAGAGTGAATTGAAAAATGTCTGGAATGGATAAGCAAAAGGGGTCCAGTTCCAGCCAGACTTTGAGCTTTAAAAAAAGGAGAAGGTGGAACAGGGCAGCAGTGCCAAAAGACCTGTAGCCGGAGCATCTACTAGTAGTATTCGCAATACTTGGCTGTTGTTCCACCAGGCTAACCCACCGAGGTGCAAAATTGTAGTGGAGGAGAAAGTAGATGAGGTAGTGGAGTGGATGGCACGCTCATCTCAGTCTCAGCCGGATGATCTGCTGATAAAGTATCCATATGTAGCCAGGGGTCAGACTCGTCCTGCTCCAGCATTCCACTCAAGCAAACCCCGTCATTTTCTGCCACCTCTCGGGCTTCAGTGTTCCCTCCTAGTGGTGTCCCTTCTGCAATTTCTAAAAAAAGAAGCCACCGAAGCCCACCTTATAATCCGGCGGTTATAGAGGACAGCCACTATGCACTAGGGCTTCTTTCCTGCCCAGCCTCAAGTGTCATGTCAGAGAGGGTTTTTAGTGCCACTGGGGGGGTTGACACCCAAAAGGACAAATCTGTCACCGGGCAGTGTTCAAAAAAATACCTTTATAAAAATGAATAAATGCTGCATTACATCCAAATTTCATACTCCTCTTGCTGATGCTAGTGTTGATTAGATCAGGCCTTGCAGGGCAGAATAGTCTGAGTGTCTTCCCACTGTTGCTGTCAGCCAGGCCATCATTTTACAGCCAAAGGTCTTGTGTCATGTCATGGGCTGTGCGAACCTTATTTCAAAACCAAACACTGTTGTCTACCTCCGCCTCCGTTTTCTACGCTTAGTAGGAGAGTAGCTGTTGTTAGTTAATGTTACTAATAGTTCTATTTAGTATTGTTAAGTTTGTTTTGGAGCCTCAGCCTTTAGTTCCCCCCTCCAAAAAAAAAAAATATATATGTGTTATATATATTAAAAAAAAAAAAAAACAGTTACATGTTGTATTTTCGCTCCGGCTGGCTCTCAGCAGGGGTTAACGTGCTGCGGCCGGATCCGCGGCCCACCCCCATTACAGTGAATTTGGGCCAAACCGCACGTGTCCCTGCGGCAGCATGGATCTGCCGCTAGTGTAGAAGTAGCCTTACATTCAACTCTAATGAACAGTTGTAGCTACATGGGAATAGTTTGGGGCTGGAGGATCCCGTTCCTAACCACTACTGCTCTTACTGCAGCTGCACTCCCACGTAGCTTGGATGAAAAATAAATTAAATATGTTTTACACTTACTAGAGGCTACAGGTACTTCAGGGGCCGTCCTGCCTCGACGGTGGTGACGCTGTCGTTGGCGGTGCTCTGTAACATAAAAATGTACACAATTGTTAGATGATGACATTTTTTAACACTAACACATACTACTATTAAGATATTATGGGTGTGAGAGGAGGGCCATATCATATTTTTTTCTTCTAAGAAGGTATTTATGGCAATAAATAACGTTATCGTCGCAATAACTTTCTTTATATCGTTAACACTGTGCGGTAGGAATACTTTGGATATCGCCCACTGACAGTAGCTGCAGCATGGGCACGTCTTTGAGTCTGTGTGTAGGAGGAGGAAGGGCTAACTATGAAGGGGCATATAAGGGTGCACTGCGAACTAGTGCATTTGCCTGACACAAACGGGAGAACAGCCAGCACCATTAACAATAATGACTAGAATACCTTCACTTAAGTTGTTTGGGTCGAGAGTTAGAGACGTTGCCTAGTATGAAACAAAATTACTGCAGCGCACTACGCACGACCACGTTTTCCTTCTATACTTTTTTCATTATTGGCAGTGACTGCTGGTATATATACAATACAGTACACTAATTTTTTTACATGTTTTTACTTATCAAATATTTTGTTACTCACCCTGCCATATCTCTGCGCGGATCTCATTAAGCCGCTCTGGGCATTTGAATTTCAGATCGGACCATTTCCGCTGGATCTGGCTCGGGGTCCGCACGGTGTGGAAACAATGGCGCAGGCCTTGGATCACCTGCTGGATCACCTCCTTCTTATGCTGGTTTGGATGGCGGTGTGTGCCATGGTAATCCTCTCTGTCCATCAGCCGGATCAGGAATTTCAGCTGTGCAGCAGAGCTAAATGATGAGGATCGCCTGGATGCCATTTTCGAATATTCGCTCTGCCTCTGAGGAGTGCACGCCGCGGGCTCTCGTCGTGCGTGCCTGCTTATTACGTAATCGCGTAGACAATAGTACGCAGAGGATTCGTACGCTATTTGTACGCTCATGCGTACGTATTCTAAGAAGTTGCGTACATTTTTTAAATGAACGTTCATTATTAGTACGCGAATGTTTGCTAATAGCACTTAATAACATATATTTTGTACGCAAATACAACGAATCTATTCGTCGAATATACGAATCTTAGGAAAAGTTCGGCGAATGTTCGGTGAATAATTTTTTGAATGATTCGCTCATCTCTAAAACAGGTAAAAGTTTTCTTTTGTTTATGGTGCCGAAAGATTGGTCAGATTACATCGCTATCAGTTCTCTTCTGTTGTTATTATTAATAGCCTTCTTTCCGTATATGAATCACCAAGGAACACACAGAGGACACAGACAGAGCCTGAGATCACTATGAAAGGCCCCAGAGAGGCTGCAGTGGAGTAATGATCCAGGGGGAGGATTTGCAGCAGTGTGTCTCTCAGATCAGTATTATAAGCACTACAGAGAGGGAGCTCTGCTGAACTGTGGTATGAAGGATTAGCTGTTCTTTTCTGCCTGCCACACACACACATGACAAACAAGCACTGAGTGAAACAGCAGTATTAAGAGAAACAGCTGGTTACAGTAGAGATTCTAACCATCGTGCCTCACAGTATCAGAAAGCTCATGAAATGGTTCATGTAAAAAAAAATGCATCAATAGCAATTCACAAATCATGTTCTTAATTATAGTCTCTCTGCTATGGAGGGGGGGGGAGTCATACTTCAGGAAACAAGACAGTGCACCTGTCAGTTTCTGATGTGTTGTCTTTGACCCTGACACTGTACCCCATGAAATAATTGAGGCAGACACAGCAGAGCTTACAAGGATAGAAGTTTAGTTGTTTACAGACAGTGGCACTTACTGTAGCTTATTCATTACACAGTCACAATAGGGCACATCGCCTGGTGTTTACAAATACAGAACACAGCCACAGTATCTGTTGATCACACAGCTTGGCGGTTACAAATATTGGTACACAGGATGGTGGTTATAGTCTCTAATGGGCAATCAACTTGGCAGTGCAGTCTCTGTTATACTCACAGAGAAACCCATGATATATGTCCAGTCAGGGTCTCTGAAGCCTAACACCGCCTTAGTCTCTGGATATATTGTTAGGCTGGAGCATCATGGCTACCACTTGCATTAGTACAGGAAGTAGTCTACAATGCCGTACCTCCAATGGAGGCAGTCCACGCAGCTGCTATGGGGCCACTAGGGTAAATGGCGGCCCATGAGGACAAAAGGCCCCGCCCCTAATTGCATTTAATTCCAGCTCTCTTCCAGAGTCCCTGTCTTCAGTGCAGTCGGTATGCTCAGAAAGCTAAAGGACCTGTGATGTCATTGCAGGTCCTGCACCATCTAGTAAAGGAATTTACACAAAGAATTGTGTAGTTTCAAGTGGAGATGTGCATAGTTTAGCCAAATTTTTTCAAGAAATTTGCTTTGTTCCGAATTAATTTGCCACAAAGCGCATTAAATCAGCTATAGCCCAGCCTGCAGTGAGAGTGTATCTCGGGGTATATGTGCATTGCAGCAACATGTGTAGCTAGCCCTTTCCGGTGGTGAAACAGTTATTGTGACAGGCAGGTGAACACTCCAATAACAGTAAAAATAGACATCTTATTCACCCTAATTTGAGAATCAAAGCCTAATAGAATTGCTTATCTATTACAGGAGGACACTGTTCAATTATATAGCTCTGTGCGCTACACAGGAATTGATGCAAAGTGCGCTGTCTCCTATGGTTCCCATCAGCTTAAGGTTACTGTCACTACTATCTTCTATGCTCTTTCAACAGTGTGTAAAAACTCTCCCTTCGATCTTTGTACACTGTCCCTGCACCCTCCCTAACCAATATTCCATGATTTAAAGCTTTTATTAACACTGTCCCTAGCGCTTGTCACATCTCTCCCTATGCTCAGCTCACAGTGAAATGTAGGAGACCGTGCAGGATGCTGATTGGCTGTCTGCAAGGTATTATGGGTGATCAAACGATCCCGGGCTTCTTACTTTCAATTTGTAACACTTGTGGCTGCCATTTTAGGAAAAAACTATTTGTTACCATGAAGTGTGAGGAAAAATTGATGGTTTACATAGGGGTATGAACAAGTAAAGCAATACTCAGCTCCTCAGTGTGCACTGCGTACCATTATTTTTATGCAATATCATATGTGGGCTGGTGGGGTTTGTGTGCCAGGGCAGTTTTGCAATCCCAGTCTCGCCCTGATGGCACACTATATACCATGCAACAGCGAGCACAGGGAAGGCAAAGGGAAGGGCCAGGAATGGGAACTGGGAGGGGCTATGGATGGGGCATGGGGCCCAATTCCGGTTCTTTCTGTGGGGCCTGATGATTCTAAGGGGCCCAATCTAAGATGAGTTGAGGAAAAATTTCAAAACAAATGTCAGGAAATATTTCACGAAACAGTAGGAAAAAACTACCATCAAATGTGGTTGGGAAATTAACAGTAAGTAATTTTAACCCATCAGTTTAAAGGGAACCTGTCACCTGATTTTCAAAATTTTCACCTTAAAGAGATCCTGTCGTCTGATTTTCGCCTTAAGGAGAACATGTCACCTGATTTTTTTTCTTTTAAAATCAATACCCTATAATGTAGTCTACATTGAGCAAAAGCCAATGTGCATTTTTTTTAATTGGTGTTCTGTTGCATGGCATTCTTTCACCTAATATGCTAATTTCTAGCATTAGTACAGGGAGGAGAATACCTTTGCTCTTCTCAGTGGACATCTCCTTCTCCCTGGCTGGAACGCTGGCCAATTGCTGCGGACTTCTTCACAGCCAAGGAGAAGACAAATTTTTCTTGTGAGATTTAGCGGCCTCTAGTCGTGCGTGCCTGCATATTACGTAATCGTGTAGACAATAGTACGCTGAGGATTCGTACGCTATTTGAACACTCATGCGTACGTCTTCTAAGAAGTTGCGTACATTTTTTAAAAGAGTGTTCGTTATTAGTGCGCAAATGTTCGCTAATAGCACATAATAATGTATATTTTGTACGCAAATACAACGAATCTATTCGTCGAATATACGAATCTCAGAAAAAGTTTGGCGAATGTTCGGCGAAAAAAATTTTGAATGATTCGCTCATCTCTAGCGGGAACTATACTTAATTACACAAGTGGTCCGCAGCGATTGGACAGCACCACAGCCAGGGAAAAGGAGATTGAGAAAAGCAGAGGTCTCCTCCTCCTGTACCAATGCTAGTAAATAGCATATTAGGCACGAGAACTGAGCGGAAGCATTGTGGCACAAAGGAGGGGTCAATTTAAAAAAAATGTTGCAAGGAAATCTGCTCAAGGAAAACTACAACAGAGGGCTTTAGAAGATTTTAGAAAAAAAATCCGGTTGCAGGAATGAGCCAAATTCCTCTTTTGCAAATCTCGCATATGTCACTTTATTTGGTAAGAACTTTGGAATGCTGATTCTGAGACTATTTTTTTGTGACTCATTGTACTTCATGTTAGTGGTAAATTTGAGTCAGTATCTTTAAAGGTTTTAAAGTAGCATTTATAATGTAGAGAAAGTTAATACAAGCCACTTACTAATGTATTGTTATTATCCATATTGCTTCCTTTGCTGGCTGGATTAATTTTTCCATCAGATTATACACTGCTCGTTTTCATGGTTACGAGCACTCTGTAATCCATGACCTGTGCCTGTGCTTGCCCAATATAGAAAAAGCACCAGCCTTATGTGCGCTCCCACAGTCCCGACCACAAGAGAGGCTGGCACTATTTCCTATAGTGTACAAGCACGGCCACCACTAATGGATTGCAGGGTGGTCATAGCCATGGAAACGAACAGTGTATAATGTGATGGAAAAATGAATCTAGTCAGTAAAGGAAGCAACATGGATAATAACAATACATTAGTAAGTTGTTTGTATTAACTTTCTCTACATGATAAATGCCACTTGCTGAAATGACAAAACCCCTTTAACCTTTATTTATATTTTTTTAAAAATCTAAATTTATGGCAAATTTGGAAGCATTCTAAATTTTCTATATTTAAATTTCTCTGCTTCTAACACTGTTAGTGATAGCCCCAAAAAAAGTTATTTATTGACATTACTATACTGTATGTTGCCATCATTTTGCAAATCTCATTTTATCATTTTAGGACCATAGAAGGCTTAACATTTTTCAGGGCTGACATAATACAGACCACCCCATTCTTTTTTTCTCATTTGAACAAAGTGATAGCTGTTTTTTTTCCAAAACCTCAAGTTTGTACATATTGTTATTGTCAGCACATTATCCCAACGTCATTCTGTTGCTAAGAAATTGCACTTTTTTCAGTGCATTATATCTGTTTAGTGTTATTAAACACTTTGCATTATTGACAAATGCATTTTGCAGGAATAACACTATTTTAACACCACTGAAATTAAATGCAAATTACACCATAGGCAAAAATATTACTGCCTTTCCTGCAAGTTTGCAATGTGTGTTTAACAGTGTAGAGAAAGGTAGTTTTTAAAAAACTGCATTTTGAAACCCAAATAACACAGTAGGCAGAAATCTTATCAGCGCCAATACTGCATTATTCCCAAACAAAATTGTCTGTAACAGTATTTACGGCGTTTGTACAGAAAAATACACTTGCAAGTTTACTATAACCGTTCCATGATTTGTGTGACTGTGTGCCAAACTTATGACTTTTCATTTAGGAAAATCATGAGTTTACATTTGGCCTTATAATAAAATGTCTGGAATGTGGAAAGATTTTAAGTCAAAATGAAAGACCCTTGTCTTATCCTCCAAGAGCTAGGATGTGGTTAGTAGCAGGACCAGCTATCTGGGCAGAAGTAGTAGTAGTAGTATTAATAGTAGTAGGCCAGTAGGCTTTGGAAAGGTGCAACATTATCATTGAGGAGAAAGAGGATGAGATTGTTGATCGAATATCTCACTCCTCCTCTCAGTCACAGTACGATGACGTGGAGGTGACTTCTGAGTCTGACACCGTGCCTTGGAGCCAGGTGGTCAAGGTATTTCTCCTGCTCCTCCAACTTGCAGCCACAGGGAAGCCTTTCCGTGGTGTCCTCTCTGTCTTTACTGCCCCCTCCTTATGAGGTACGTTCTTTTTTCCTAGGAAGAGGAAACAAAATCCCACCACGCTCTATAGCAAATAGGCAAGAGAGTTTCTCTGTTGATAAATTATGTGAGAGCAGTCAGTGTTTGGACTGCCATGAGGATGAGGATCAGACAGGGACCCCATGCATAGCTGTGTTGGTATTAGTGATAGTAATAGTGGAACCCATAGCCACAGTATTGGCGATGGGGGCCATGGTAGCGACAGTGGCACTCTGGGCAAGTACACAGCAGGGAGTCAAGAGGAGAGCCAAGTAGTCCACAGTGGTATACCACAGTCTGATAAAAGTGATGGGGAGGATGAGGACTCTGATGATGATTTTGTGTTTGCCATGATGTGTGAGCCAGATTGAGGTGCTAAGGAGGTAACATCCGAGGAGGAGGGCATTGGCAACATGCAGCCAGAATCTAGCAAAGAACTGCAAGGGCCAGATCTGCAGTCACTACCATACCATTTAGTAGAGTCCGCTGCCTTTAGGAAGCTAATGGTGTGCGATCAGCCTCACTGAAAGATACCTAACTGGTATTAGTTCTCCCAAAAAGCCATCCCTGTCTTATACCCTCATGAGGCGGAGAATGTGGGCCACCCCTTGCAATTGTTTCTGTGCCGCATGGTGCATGCCACATGGACACCTGGAGCATCTGTTATGGACAGGAAAAGTACATGTCTTTCATGGCCCACTGGGTCAATGTTTTTTTACTGCAGCAGCACCTCAGCAAGAAAGCCAGGTCCTTTTGATACCTACACATTTCTGTTGGCATGGTTTGCATTCCAGGCACTTACTGCCTTCACCAGCTCCTACTCCACGGACATCCATCTCCAACATCAGCAGAGCACAACATCACTCCCACTTCCTCCTATCATATGCATAAAGTCAAACGTTGCCATGCAATGTTATAGCTCATCTGCCTGGGTGAGAGTGGCCACACTATGAATCATTTGCTAAAGTGCATCAGGCAGTAAACCTCCCGCTAGCTGTCTCCCCGCCAACTCCAAATGGGCAAGGTGGTCATCAACAATGGCCGCAACATTGTGGCTTCACTGAACCTGGGGAAAATAACATAAGCTCCCTGCATGGTGCATGTCATAACGCTATTCATGCAACGCTTTAAAAAAAAAAAAAAAGTACACTGGATTGCAGGAGGTGGTGGCATTTCAGCCATTCCAGCATGGTAAGGAACACACTCTTGGACTTGCAGCAACAGAACAGTCTACTGTTACACTGTTTAATCTATGACATTCCAACTCACTGAAATTCCACTTTGCACATGCTAGAGCATTGGTACAATTAGAGTAAAGCTGTGAATGAATGTGTCATGCACCAGACCACCTTAGCAAGGAGCACGTGTTGTTTTGAGGTTAGACAGTGGCAGCTCATGTGATACGCCACAAAATTTGTCAGTAGGGACAACTGCTGCATGAACTATGTCACCCCCTGATATTTATATTTGAACAGATGCTTACGCTCATGCAACAGAGGACAACTGTTTTAAGAATAAGGGCTAACGCATCTTGCTGCCCTTCCTGTTGGTGTTGTGGGCCCCTCTCCACCTCCTGCAGAGTCACTCACCTCCTTTGCTGCCAGATGCAGCAGAAGCCACCATCACCGCAGCACCTGCAGCTGCAGCCAGTTCAGTCTCTTCAACATGATGTAAAAGTTTCTCCACGTGCTGTGACAGGCTAAGGCAAATCAACAATCGGAGACCAACTGCCTCAATGCCCAGGTTCAGTCCTATCTGGACCATGGCCTTTCTGCAATACATACTCTGTTCCCTGTCACCATGGACTTCTGGGCAGGTGGACTGGAACAGTGGCCCAAACTGGCCTAGTATGCTGTCTCTCTTCTTTCTTGCCCAACCTCCAGTGTCATCTTGGAGGGGGTTTCAAGCATAGCAAGGGGCATGATGATACCCAAACAAACCAAGTTATCCTCTGCCAGTATCCAAGACATCATTTTTATTAATAAGAAACAGAACACAAGAACAAGGGGGCACAATCTGAGGATCGTTGGGGGACAAATCAAGAACAACATTAGAAAATATTATTTCACTGAAAGAGTAGTAGAAGCTTGGAACAAACTTCCAGCAGAGGTGGTTGATAAATCCACAGTAACTGAATTTAAACATGCCTGGGATAAACATGTATCTATCCTAAGATAAAAACAAAAGGATAATAAAAGGGCAGACTAGATGGACCAGGTGGTCTTTTTCTGCCGTCAATCTTCTATGTTTCTATGTTTCTATTTTTGTCAAAATCAAAAAAAGGCATGGATCTAGGAGAATTTTCACATTACTCTGTCCGAGGCCTATGAATAGATCTGGCCTTGCCACTGTTGCTGTCTGCCTACCATCATGTTCCATACCTTATGGCTTCTGCTGTTGCTGCCATCATGCTACTGCCACTATTGTGTTGCTGCAATGGTCTGCCTGATTGCTAGCATGTACCATATGGCTGCTGCTGCCGCTGCTTGTCACTGCTAATCCCCTACTGCCACCACTTTTAACACCATTGTTTCCACCACTACTACTACTACCCATAAATAGCCAATCTACTGCCTTGTATGTTCCATGCTATACTGCTACTGCTGCCAGTACTGTTGCGGCCACATGCCACTATTTCCTTACCCTATCCTCTCTGTATTTTAGCTGCTCTCAATTAAAAGGAAGACTTTTTCTAGACTTGCTCAGAACAAGCCACTTTTTCTTCTGACAATTATCACTTGTGCATGTATAAATATGGGCAAGCATTCTGTCCCTGGTAATACATAATTTTTGGAGGCTTGGTACCAACAAGCCTCTCTTTATTCTGATAAGTAACACTTGTGCATATCATATGAGCAGGTATTCTTCCAGCAATTAAGGCACAAGCCTTTTTACATAATACCATGTGTGTTTAAAAAACATCTGCCTCCCATAAGAGACAATATCTAAAAGCTTTGACTTATGAAGAGGAAAAACGCATGCAAATGTTGTGATAAATTCAGTGATTTGGAAAGAAACATCCCTGTCTACATAAGGTCTTAAAGCTGACAATGCATATTAGAGCAAAAACCAAGCCATGAGAAAATAAAAACTGCTTGTAGAGCTCAGACAGGATTTGGAGAAGGGTACAAAAAAAATTCTGCTGCACTGAAAGTTCCCAATGGCACTGTGGCCTCAATGGCCTCCATGATTCATTCACTTAAATGGAAAAAATTTGAAACAACCAGGACTCTTCCTAGAGCTGGATGACCTCCCAACTAAGTAATCAGGGACAAGAGCCTTGGTAAGCAAGAACTAGCCGAGCTCCAAAGATCCTATATACAGATGGGAGAAACTTACTGAAGGTCAACCATCATTGTAGCATTTCAACAATCTGGCCTTTATGGCCAGAAAGAAGACACTCCTCGTTAAAAGACATAAAAAGTTTGCAAAAAAAATAATGTAAAGGACTCTCAGACTTTGGAAAGCAGGATTCTCAGTCCGATTCTCAGTCCGATTAAACCAAGATTGAACTTTTTGGCCTCAATTCTAAGTTCTCAGGTGCCACCCTTGTGTATGTCCTCTATCTTCATATCCATGCAGATTTTGCTTCTTTGCTTGAGGATCAACCATAATTTGGAAGAGTACTTGAGAGAAGTATATTTTGACATCACTTATTCCTGACAGAGGTGAGGCCAATACCTGTCTAAACACAAGAAATACAAAATGATGAAAAAGAACTAATAGAAGAACACATCACACAGGTATTCATCGCTAGAAAATGAGCTGATGAGAGGGAATAACTGTTATTTACTATCCATATGGCTGTAAGTGGACAAAGCCCATGAAGAAATTTCAGTCGAGAGTCATTAATAACTAACATTATTCTTCTAAAATGATAGCAAAGCAACTCCAACGAAAAAAAGAGGGAGCTTTCTATACAGGGTAAATTGATATTTTAATGCTGTCAACTGTCAGGAATAGATTTATTGGCATTAATAACAGTGATTTGCCACATTTTGCTAGTTAAATTACAGTCCTGTATAGTTATTCCCTCAATAAAGGTCTGGAGCTGTGCCAGCCACTTGGGTTCTCTGTGTAGGATATTGGCTTGTTGCCCAAATTGGCATTAAAACCCGAGTCAGAAACAGAACAGATGCAAAAACAAAACATGAGGTCGCTTCGGGGATCATACAAAGATGATTAAAGCAAATTACCAGCTACATTAAAGCTGTGTCATGAGCAAGAATACCAACATAACACTCTGGTAAGGTATTGAAGATGTCATGAGAATACCTGTTTTTCCTTCACCCATCCACCGCAGTTTCTATTGACTGTCCACAGAGTACATTTTATTAGGTTGAATGCAAATGTATCTAGACAATGACTGACACAAAATAGATACCCTAGAGAATTAATAAGCACTTTGTCTTTTGTTTATAAAAATCGAGTTTGAAAGTACCCACAATTACACTGGAGAGCACATTAAAAGATTTGGGAATATTAAGGTTTCCTTTTTAATACACACTTTAAAAGCTACTGGTAAAATATGAACTATTGTTCAGCATTTGCAGTGCAATCTACACCAAATATGCATGTTGTATAAAATTATGGAAAATGCAGATTGGCTTTCATGGGCCCTCATCCTGCTACTAGCTTGTCTTACGATCCTTGGCAAGTTGCTGCTGCTTCCCTTCTTTTATCCCTGGCTCCTAGATGCACACTTCCTCTGTAATATCATCATGCTTGTCCTCACGCATAGCAGACTAATCAGAGTTTTTCCTTTCACAAGTGCCAGTTATGTCCATCATTCCTGTTGTGCTACTTTGACTCCTTCTTTCGTGCACCAACCTTAGTATGTCTAATTCCATAGTTTGTGAACTCATCTTGGGATGTCTCCTGATGTCACTTTTATCTGCCGATTTGCACTTCAAATTCTGGGTCCTGCTTCATGATCTTGGCTTGTCTGGCTTTTCTGTCACCCCTTATTTTAAGCATTGCTAGCTTGGCTATTCTGAGGGCATCAAGGGTCTAAGCTGCAGTAAGTCCTATGCTTCATTATAGTATGAGATTTATGAGTTGAAGTATGAGTTAAAGCTAGGAAGGATATCAAGATAGGCCAATAACAGAGGACAAATTTCAAGGGCCTTCAAAAACTCTAGGATAAAAACCAGAGGTACTATTGTAGTTGATCACAGATAATAACATATACTCCACCTTTATTTAATCAATGAAACATTAGAATTTGTAATGTGGAAACTAGAGAAGAGCAAAGTTTTAAAAAATCTGATTTGGCCAATTTGCAGAAGTAACCCAAGAAATCTCATTTGTTTCCAATTAATTTGTCATGAATTACTATAAATCAGGTACACCCATACGTCATGGTGACTGAGGGAAGCTGCAGTGAGCCTGCAGGCGACATCAGTAATTAGCGACAGAAAAAATACACTGGATTTCAGGTATTTAGGATACATAAACGTTATACTGCACACGCAGCACAGGTAATGTCACCTTGATTAGTGACAGAAAAAAATACACTGGATTTCAGGTATTTAGGAAACTTTATAATGCACATGCTGCACAGGTGGTGTTAAGGTCAGGCAAACTCGCGCAATTTTTGCCCCAAAAGAAAAAAATATATTGCAGCCAGATATAACAATAATCCTTAAAAGGACTTTTGGGCCTTTTAAACAGAACAACTAGCCCTGCCTAGCCAAATCCTGTCCCTATACTATCTGTCCCTCCTTGCGCAAACGTTATACAGCAGACGCAGCGCAGGTAATGTCGCCTTGAATAGCAGCAGAAAACAATACACCGGATGTCAGGTATTTGGGACACACAAACGTTATACTGCACACGCTGCGCAGGTGGTGTTAAGGTCAGGCAAACTTGCGCAATTTTTGCCCCAAAACAAAAATATATATATTGCAGCCAGATATAACAATAGTCCTTAAAAGGACTTTTGGGTCTTTTAAACAGACCAACTAGCCCTGCCTAGCCAAATCCTATCCCTACACTATCTGTCCCTCCTTGCGCAAACGTTATACAGCAGACGCAGCACAGGTAATGTCGCCTTGAATAGCAGCAGAAAACAATACACAGGATGTCAGGTATTTGGGACACACAAATGTTATACAGCACACACTGCGCAGGTGGTGTTAAGGTCAGGCAAACTTGCACAATTTTTGCCCCCCCAAAAAATAAAATCTTGCAGCCAGATATAAAAATAGTCCTTAAAAGGACTTTTGGCTCTTTTAAACAGAACAACTAGCCCTGCCTAGACAATGTCTATGCCTACACTATCTGTCCCTCCTTGCAGCAGCTCTCCCTGACTCGGACTGAGTCGGGTCACATGTCACCGGGTGCTATATAGCACCCAATGACGCGTTCCCGGCCAGCCAATCACTGTAATGCCAGTAGGCAACATGGCTACAGTGAATGCTAGCACCTCCCCGCATGCTGATTGGCTGCGTAGCAGCCAAGAAACGTGTGGAGAGGGGACTCGAGCATGGCGCTCGAGCACACGCAGTGTTCGACCGAACACTGTGTGGTGCCGAGCACTGCCATGCTCGACCGAATACAGTATTCGGCCGAGCATGCTCGTTCAACACTACTGTTTGCACTGCATTATGGGTTATCTCAAGTTCCTGGGTTTTTTACTTTCGCTTTGGAACATGTGCAGCTGCCATTTTAGGAAAACCAGATTCGTCACCACGAAGCGGGGGGAAATTCAGCTTCATTGGGAATCAAAGTTCTGATTCCACTCTAATGCTTCACACTAGTAGATACTTATAATTATTATTATTATTATTACTATTACTATTTCATATATGATCAACCATATTCTGCAGTACGTTACATAGTGGTTTGAAAAAGTTCAACATTTTACCCCGTACTTTTACCCCTTCCAAATACTGATTTTTCTCCCCCTCTCTGACCACAGTCTATTTACATTTTTACACGTTCTCCAATCAACTGTCCCTCCATTCAACAAACCAGTAGACCTTTGCAGGAATCTCAAATGTTTCAATAGCCACATACTCTGATTCTTACCTTTCTCCAAAATATCCTCTGTATGAGGCAAATGCAGTCACCACAATTACTTCAGCTTTTCCTATGTCGCCCCTCCCACACAGCAGAACTGAACAAATCAACAGATAACTCTGGCACACAATCCAGACAAGCTTCCAGACGATGCAAGAAGAAAACCCACTCCAAACAAGACTTCATAACATACAAACAAGCACTTCTCATCTTCAAGCTTGCACTCACATCTTGAAGAGATAACTACTTCAGTGCTCTTGTATCTTCTCTGTCTCACAACCCCAAACAGATTTTTTAAATACTTTTCACTCCTCGCTCAACAAAAATTGACATCAGAAAAAACTTCAACCAACAGTCCCTGTAATCACTCTACACAACCACTCAGTGCTCTTCTTACATAAGCTGGTTCTTTACTATCACTGCCACTATTTCCACCCTTTTCACATCCCGCGTTATTGCTAACATTACCACTATGCTTATCCCAGCCCTAACCCATCTTTTCAGCCTATAACTAACCTCTGGAGTCTTCTCGTATTATTTTAAACATGCCACCACCACTCTCATTATATTGACCCATCTTTTTTATCCAGCTATAGTCTCATCACGCTACTCCTGTTTGCATCAAAACTCCAAGAACAACATGTCAACTTTGAACTCCCACCTCTCATCCCAAAGCTTTCAGAACCTTTTAACCCTTTCAGTACCGGAGGTTTTTTCAGTTTTGCGTTTTCATTTTTCTTACTTATTTTTCGTGAGCCATAACTTTTTTATATTTTTGTTCACATAGCTGTATGGGGGCTTATTTTTTGCAGGACAAGTTGTACATTCCAACGCCACCATTTAATATTGCATATGGTGTAGTGGGAAGCGGGAAAAAAATTCCAAATCAGGTGAAATTGCAAAAAAAAAAAACGCAATTCCGCTACAGTTTTACGGGTTTTTTATTTACGGCGTTCGATGTTCATTAAAACTGACCAGTTACTTTCATTCTACTGGTCAGTCTGAATCCGGCGGTACCTAAAATGTAAAGTTTTTCTTGTGTTTTGATAGTGATAAAATAATTATAAAGTTGGAATTTCTTTTTTTTTGGCGTCATATCTTGACCCCTATAACTGTTTGCTATTTATGTGTACGGAGCTGTATGGGGGCTCATTTTTTGCAGGGCGATCTGAACTTTTTATTGATATTATTCTGGGGTGTGTATGACTTTTTGATTACTTTTTATTTAATTTTTGTAAGAAAAAAAAGCGACAAAAAAAAGCGAATACTCCATTTTGATGCTTTTTTCCGTCACGCAATTCGCCGTATTGGAAATTTTTAAAATATATTTATATATTTTCAAATTATGGGCGTTTTCGGTCACGGTGATACCAATGATGTCTATATTTATTGTTATTTAGGTATTTACTTTTGAATTGTACAGAAACGGGGGTGATTTAAACTTTTATATTTTTTTATTTTTTATATTTTTTTGTGATTATTTTAAGGCTCACATATGAGCAAATAGATCCTGTTTTTTATTTTTTATTTTTGAGCAATCAGGGATTTTAAATCCTCCATTTAATATCCCTTTTGCTCATTTCTTAGCCTGGCCTGCCATCTAGTGGCCAAACCAAGAATTGCACATTGAAAGCTGTAAACCTCATCAGCGAGGTTTACAGCATTCAAACCCACCGCAGGTGCCCTGATTGGCGAATGCTTCTGGGTTTAGCGCTATTAGATGTCGTGATCACGTGAGATCACGGCATCTAATAGCTTTAGTTACCGATCGGGTATATCGGTAAGTAGGGGCAAGTCTCTGCTGTTTGAAACAGCAGAGACTTGCCGGCCATGACACCCGCCGCACGTGCGAGCGGGCGTCATGTTCCTGCATCGCCCCAGCGTGCAAGGGTTAATTGCTGATGACACACAAATTTACCTGTCTGGCCCTTTGCTGCTTTCCAGAATTCGTGCATGTCTATAATCTATATATTTCTTCTTTCCTTCCCACTTTCTAAAATTCAACATGGAGAAAACAGACTTTATCATCTTTCCCTCATGTGACTCAGTCCCCATCACCACCACCACCAGACCTACTGTATAAATCACAGTTAATGGCTTCACGGATCCGTACTGCCGCTGATACATGTGTGGAGCCGGAGCAGCAGTCCGGCCCCACACATGTTGACACAGACATTGGGACAAGACACAGAGAACATACATACTCACACATACACACAAACACATACATACTTACATACTCCAGCCAGGGACGCCGGCAGCACGTCTTCACGCGCCTCCTGCGCGCAGTGATGACGATTCCCCACAGCGCCCTCTGCTGGGCACAGTGGGGAAACGTCATAGCTGCGCGCAGGAGGCGCGTGAAGACATGCTGCCGGCATCCCTGCCTGGAGTATGTGAGTATGTATGTGTTTGTGTGTATGTGTGAGTATGTATGTATGTCTGTATGTATCTCTGTATATGTGTAGCCAGATCCGGAATGACCCCCCATTGCAAGTCAATGGAGGACAGATCCGGATTACTGGTGTGTCACACCAAACGGATCCGTCCCCATTGACTTGCATTGGGGGTCATTCCGGATCCGTCTTGGTGCGGATGCCTGGACCGGAGAGAAAACAGCAGCATGCTGCGGTTTGTTCTCCGGTCTGAAGACGGAACGGAATGCTTTCAGGAGCATTCCGTTGTCTTCAGTTCAGTTTTATCCCAATTGACAATGAATGGGGACAAAACTGAAGCGTTTTTTTCCGGTATTGAGCCCCTATGACGGAACTCAATACCGGAATTTAAAAACGCTAGTGTGAAAGTAGCCTAAATCAACCTCTCCCCTTGTTTCTCCACTACCTTCCCCCTCTGACAGTCCTTTTACTGGATCCTCATTACCCAATAAATTAAATTCAAAATACTATCAATGACATGCAAGGTCATCCACAATTTGTCCCCTCCTTAAATCTCTGATCTATTCTTCCAATACATCCACACATGTAATCCCTGATTCTTGTAATACTGTACCTCCTTCTTTGCTCTTCTCTTACCTGCTCTTTACACAGTCATCTACAAAAATGCACACATGTATCTCCTAGACTCAAAACTCATCTTTTCTAGAAAGCCTGCAACCTACAAAAACCCAGCTGCCAATACATAGCAATATGAGCAGCTTCACCTACAGTCCCCTTCCCTTGTAGATTGTAAGTTTTAGCTGGCTGGAGTCCTCGCCTCCTCTGTACCAGTCTGTTAATAAGTTCATGCTTATGGTGCAGGTTTTGTTTTATATCATGTATGAAATTCCCTTTTCATATGTACTAGATCCTGGAATTAATGGCATTATAAATAAATAATAATAATATTCAGTTGAATTTCACATCAATATCAAATATCATATGATCTATACCGTAAGATGAAAGCTTTTAAAAGAAAAAGTAAAAATATGCCAGAACAGCCATTTTATGGTCACCTCGTCCCCCAAAAATCATTATGTACCCCAAAATGATATCAATGAAAATGTAACTTTGTCCCACAAAAATAAGCCCTCACACAAGACCAAAATTTTTTAAAATATTTAAAACAACCCAAAACATGATTTTTTTCACAAATGCTTTGTGTAAAAGTGGTAAAAAGTAATTAAAAAAACAATATAATATTGACCTCTCTGTAATTGTACTGACAAGCAGAAAAAATTTAACATGCCATGTTTCCTGCATAGCATATGCCACAATAACACAACCCAAGTGGCAAATTTGCTGCCTTTTCTTTATCCTGCTTCCCAAAAAAAAAAACAGTTAAATGTGATCAAAATGTCATATTTACCCCCAAATAGAACAAATTATAATGGCCTCTTATCCTGCAAAAAAATAAGCCCTCACACAGCTCCCTCGAGAGAAAAAAAATGTATTGTTGTCAGAAAATGTCTATACTGGCACCCATAGGCTGTTCCAAAGAAACATGCACCCTTGAACCAATTCATCAAAATCTGCACTGAAAAAAGGTGGTCTTTCCCTTTTGAAACCTGCAGCATAACCAAACAGCAGTTTACATTCACATTTATGGCACTTCAGTACCCAGTAGAATCCACCTAACTGTTTAAAGGGCATGGTGTGTCTAAGATGGCACAATCTGGGCACAACATATTGGGCACTGAAATGCCATATCTATGTAAAACTTGAAATTTTCATTTTGTACCTGCGGTGTCAAAATGCTTACTCCACCCCCAAATTATCTGATGAGTGGAGTTTCCAAAATAGGGTCACTTCTCAGGGGTTCTATTCATTATTTCAGTTGTCAGCACAAGCAGTGTAAATCACCACATTGGGCCTCAAACGCACAGTGTGCTCTGTTACTTCTGAACTCTCTCATACATTCAGGCAAAGGAATAGGGCCACATGTAAGGTGTTTCTAAAACCAGAAAACACAGCATAATGATAAGAAGGCTTGCTTTTCACACTGGCACATGCTGGGCACTGATATGTTACTCCCTCATGAAAAATTATAAAAATGGATAAAAATGTAATTTTTCATTTACATATTCAAGTGTTTGTAAATTCTTTGAAATGTCTGTGGGGTCAAAGTACTAACTATTTCCTCTGTAGGAGTACATCAGATGCGACATGGACCTTGAAAAACATCATAGCGAAATCTGCCCTCCGAAAGCCATATGGCGCTCCTTCCCTTCTGAAGCCTCTCATGTGTACATACAGCAGTTTACAACCACATGTGGGAGGTGTCTATAAACTGCTGAATGAGGTTAATACATATTTTTTGGTTGTGTCCAAAATTATTTAGATATTGGACTGAAATTAAGGATTATATTAATGGGATCCTAAAAGAAGGATTCTTGTTTTTGTATTGGGTGATACACTGAAATATATACGATTAATTATAATGTTGTTATCCAGCTATTGTTCCTGGTTCATCTTTGTATTTTAAATAAATCAGAAATGACACCTAGTTTCAATGATTGGAAACATCAAGTTGGCAGGGTGATGCAATTTGAAAAACATTATCTTAACATGAACTCCTCAGGCTGTTGGATAGTTAAAAATGTAATAAAATGTTAAAATTATTATTTTTCCTCCCCCAGCACTCCTTTATTGATTAGCTTCAGAGGTAAAATTTGGTATACTTCATTTATGTCTTATTCTCTTTGTATTATAATCTTTAAACTTTAATAAATAAAGACAAGACATACAAAAAATGGACTTGGAACTTGTTCAGATTTGGATCAAGACATCTGGAACCCGGACATAGAGAGACATGGACTTGGAACTCATTCAGATTTGGATCAAGAGTTCTGGAACCCAGATATTCAAAAGAGTGGTCCAAAGAGTAACAATTTCAGGGACCACTGCACACATGACAATAACTTCTGGAACCCCAACATACCAGAAATAGCAAGCAGACATGGTAATGACTTCTAGAACCCAGACACACTAGGAAGGAACAGACAAGTACAAGGCAAGGCTTCAGGAACAGGCTTAAAATTTCAGAAGCAAATACTGTTTCACAGTCAGGGTCTGGCCACAAACTTCATACAGAACTTCACCACAAACAGACAGAACTAACAAGCAAATAGACAATAGGTGCAGAAGTAATCCACAGTCAGTACGCAAACTGAGGTGAATATGCACTGTCACACCAACACATGACCCTAGATACACATCCACAATCTACAGCAACCAGCCCACACGGAATACAATGACGCACATTAAACAGACATAGTAACAGTACTCCTCCATACAGACAGGGAATTGATATGTTCAAGTCACAGGGGTACAGTTCACACCCACAATTATCTGGAACAGAGGTGGACTGCCACACACCCACTTGGTCCTAGATGCATAACCACAATATACAGCAACCAGCCCACATGGTATTCAATGGCAAACAGGAAACATACGTTTAACACCTTCAAAGTGACTTCACAACTGTATTGGTCCTTTAAAATTCGATTTTGGAAATTTTCTTGAGAATTTGAAAAATTGCTTGTAAAATTTTAAGCTGTTTAATGCTCTAAAAAATAAAATGACATTTACAAAATGATGTCAACATAAATTAGACATATGGTGAATGTTAATAATTATTTTGACCTGTTTATGTAATATGACCTGTTTAAAAGCTGAGAAATTCAAATTTAGAAAATTGCTATTTTTTCTAAATAAGACATACATTTTGGATTTATTTTATAAAAAAAAACATTTCAACTAGAGATGAGCGAACGTGCTCGTAACGAGCACTGTACCGCTCGGCTCCCCTGCGCTCGCATGGGCGCAGGCAGCCGCTTCCGTCCTCCTCACCCGACGGAAGCGGCTGCCTGCCGCCCATGCGAGTGCAGGGAGCCGAGCGGTACAGTTCTCGTTACGAGCACGTTCGCTCATCTCTAATTTCGACCAAATTTACCACTAACATGAAGTACCAAGTAACATGTGTCACAAGAAAAAAGTTATTACCATATAAAGTGGCAGAATGCATCAGTTTTGCTTCAGTTCTGTCAGCATTTCACTTTGGAGGCGGACACTAAAACGCTGCTTACTGCGTTTTTGTGTCTGCATGACGAAGCGGAGCCAAACTGATCCGTCATGACTCACAATGTTAGTCAATTGGGACGGATCCATTTTCTCAGACACAATAGAAAACGGATCCGTTCCCCATCGACTTTCAATGGTGTTCATGACGGATCCGTCTTGGCTATTTAAAAGATAATACAACCGGATCCGTTCATAACAGATGCAGATGGTTGTATTAACATGACAAGACCGTTTTTACTGATCCATGGCGGATCCAGCAAAAATGCTGGTGTGAAAGTAGTTTGTTAAGTTGTTGTAATGTATAATCCTGTTTCTTCAATAATGTGTTCCTATCAAGTTAATCTGAACAGCCATCAGCTCGCCACATGGAACATTGAATCATGTTTGGAGAAATGAAGAGGTATGTAATATAAAATTGCCATTGTTCTCTTATCTGTAAGCTGTCAATATCACAACCGAGTAAGGCCACTTTTACACTAGCGGCAGCACGGATCCGGCGGGTGAAGGGTCCCGCCGGATCCGTGCTGCCGCAGGGGCACGTGTGGGGCTGGAACCTCGCTCTGGCCCCATTCAGTGTAGTGAAGATAGTAGTGTAGTGAAGGGATGTAGTGTGCATGTAGTGTAGTGAAGAGATGTAGTGTAGATGTAGTGTAGTGAAGGGAGAGACCGGTGACACCGGGGCCGGGTTACCTGGAGTCTTGTCCGCGGGAGAATAGTGCACCGAGAGGGAAGATTCCAGCGCAGAGCAGCCTGCACAGCACCACCTGTTGGACCTCCAGAGGAAGTGCAAGGTGACGGATCCGTCATGAACTCCATTGAAAGTCAATAGAGGACGGATCAGTTTACTAGTGTGTCACACCGAATGGATCCGTCCCCATTGACTTCCATTGGGGGTCATTCCGGATCCGTCTTGGTGCGGATCCCCAGACCGGAGAGCAAACCGCAGCATGTTGCGGTTTGCTCTCTGGTCTGGAGATGGAACGGAATGCTTTTAGGAGCATTCTGTTGTCCTCAGTTCAGTTTTGTCCCCATTGACAATGAATGGGCACAAAACTGAAGTGTTTTTTTTCTGGTATTGAGCCCCTATGATGGAACTCAATACCGGAAAAAGTAAACGCTAGTGTGAAAGTAGCCTAAGTCTAAAACTGGCACCTTTTGTACTTTACACAGCAACCAGTTTAACTTTATTAAAGTTATTGTTACCCAATATTTTGCTTTATTAGAGCAAGATCCATTAGCACAGATTTACCAAAGTTTGGGTTCCATTTATTTCCCCTACTTTGTTCATGGAACCGAAACCACAAGTACATGGTTGCGATTTGTAGGATCCTATCAGTGGGCATTGGGCATGCAAAGTATGTCCCTTCATAAGCAAATCAAAACCGTTTATTTTCATATGCAACAGGACAAAAATACAATATGCAGCCATACATTCATTGTAATACAACACATTATTTACTTACCTTATTGTCAAAAACAACATGTGGGACACCTCTAATGCCCTCAAAGATCATATACATGGCCATAGTGCTTTATCTTGACATTTTAGAAACAGAGGGGAGGTGATTATGATTAAAACAACTGTGTAATTGAGAGACGTCAGATATTTCTGTTACAGATGAGGGACCCAAAGGGATTAAAACAGAGATTGGATTTAATTTGTGATTAGCTCCATTTTTCTTCAGCGATGCAGGGGTTAATTTTAATTATGTACATGTTTCACCTGTGTATGTGGTCATGTGACTATTGTTATTTTATTTTTTTATTTTTTTTGAGAAATTAGGTCATAATTAAAGCTGGTCATACACATTATATTGTCGGCTGAACACCCCGAGAATGGCAGGTTCGGACAACACACTAATGTGTGTGGGGAACTCCTAACACTCCCCCAATAGATGATGTTGAGGGAGGCAAGAATCAGGCCAAATAAATATTTTCGCCTGATCCTTTTGTCCTCCCAGGAAATAAGTCACCAGAACTGTCTGGCAGCTGCCTTCTCCTCTCACCCTATAGCATACACAGACACAGTCGAACTAGCCAAACATGTATGTGTATGTGGAAGCTGGGAGAGAGATGGGAGAAAGAGCTGCCAGCCAAACAATCATTTGGCCGACAGCTATTGAATGTGTATGTCCAGTTTAAGAGCTTTCTGGTTCGAAACGCGTAGACCAGGTATGCAGTATTTGATAATGATGTCATTTTGTCTGAGTATGGCGTGCACCATAATTTGAAGTTAATGTTCCCTTATGTGTTGTGACATTCCTTATGTTATTCTACCTGAAAATGTATGAGTAAGGCATGACCTATACAGAGATTTTTTTATTGCAACTAAATGATTTTGACTATGGAGATTCACCTGCAGTAAAAACATGGTGGCTCAGTGGTTAGCACTGGTAACTTGCAGCACTAGGATCCTAGTTTTGAATCTGACCAAGGACTACATCTGCATTGAGTTTGTATGTTCTCCCTGCATTAAGGACCCTTTACACTGCCTGATGTTCGGGTAGGTTGTCTCCAAAGAGCACTCGTATGAACGCTTTAGCAATAATCTGCCAGTGTAAACGTGCCACAAATTACCCAATGAATGAGCAAAATGCTCGTTCATAGGGTTATAGGATTGTTCATGCAAACACCTAAATTATTGTTTGCAAGCAGCAGATCTTCTAAACAGCATTCAATGGGAACAATGATTCTGTATGAGGACGAGGGATGGCATTAGAGATCACTCCAACCCATACTGTGGAGGAGATCGCCGCATATAAATGCAGGTTTTCCCTTCAGTGTCCATTCTACGTAGCAAACACTAGAGAATAGAACATGTAATGTGAATAATACACAGTATATACAGTTAAATAACTGGTAATCACTGGTACAACATAGCACTGAAAGGCTTATTGAAATGTAATTAGCCTAATTTATGAAAAGACCAAAAAAGAAGATTACAGACTTGGCGTTAACAGAATAGGTTAGTAGGTGTATACCTCTTCATATCTTTGGTGTCTTTAAAGAAACCAGTGTAAGTGAAAACAAGATTCACTATAGAGACGTATCTTAAAGCTCCCCCACCCCCTTCCCCCACCCCCCTTCACCTATCAGGTATAATTTATAGTCCAGTTATTTTTTATGCTGTAGAGCCCCCATGCCGAGACCTGCATCTAGGTGTGACTGCAACCTCAGCACCCCCTATAACTATGCCCCTGAATCACAGGCTATTCAGTAGTTGTCCTGGTCAGTAGGCAAGTGAAAATTGCAGGTTGACGTCAGTATGCCAGCTTGAAATGTATTATTACCTATTACAGAACGTATTTCTGTCATATAAGGCATTGGAGGCTAGGAAACGGATCCATATTACAGTCTTCATTGTGTCTGATGGAGGGAAATAAGCCAATAGTTATCTCCCAGGAGGTCACCAGCAATACTGTATATATGTTGGCCAAATATAAAACGGCTCTTTGGAAAAATAAGTCACACTGATTAGACACAGGCATTGCAGTATTAGAAAAAACTGAAGCATCAGATGCACAAGAATAAGTCCCTTTACACAGGCCGATATTACAGCATATTGCCAAGAAGTAAGTCTGCTGATCGCTCATGTTCCCTGGCAGGAGATCGTGTTTACACAACATGATCTGCTGCCGGTAAACAATCATTTTTGCGTGTGCACAAATGATTGGATTACCTGATGAACACGTGTTTCGCTCGTTCATCTGGTAATCGGCAGTACATTTATACCACCCGATCAAAACTAATGAGCATTACTATGAATGCTTGTTAGCCTTAATGTCAGCCCATGTAAAGAGCCCTTAACACATATAAGAATGAGGAAAAGACAAGGGTGATGGGGTTACTGACACTTGATCTATAATACAATAATTGTTAACAGATACTGAATATGGTCACCGTTATAGGTGCTTTAAGGCCCCTTTCAGACGAGCGGGAGACTCGCATGTCTCCCGCAACGCATCTACAGGGCTGGACTCGGCACGGACAGGGATCGCATATAATGCTATGCGATCCCTGTCAGTGCGGAGTCCAGCCCTGTAGATCCGTTGCAGGAGACATGCGAGTCTCCCGCTCGTGTGAAAGGGGCCTAAAGCTGGCACAAAGTTCTGAACTGTATCACTGCCAAAGCAAAAACCACTATTGGCACTTGCCTCTAGACTCAGAACTGGTGTATCAACTACACTTTTCCCAGTGTACAAATAAATGTAAAGATTTTGAACAAAAGTCAATAAAGCATTCTTTGAGAAGGGCACTGACTCTGGCACAAATCTCAATCCGGCTGTTTAAACAGTCATCGGTACTGGCAGTAGTGCTGCAACCTTCTCTCAGCTTATCAAGCACAACGCCATGCATTGTATAGCAGCTGTGCTTGGTATCACAGCTCAGCCCCATTCACTTCAATGGAGCCGAGCTGCACCTAGGCCATGCGAATGATGAAAGTGACTCTACATGGCCTAGGCTAAGCTGCAAGAAGGCCACATGTGAGCACCAGTGCCTGGTCAAACAGCTGATTGTCAGGGGTCCCAGGTGTTGGACCCCTACCGTTTAAATACTGATGACCTATGCAGAGGTATGGCACACCGTACCCAAGACCAAGCACGGGAAGACCAGCAAGACACGAGGTGGACCTGCGATTCCTCCAACCTGAAGCAAATGTCAGGACCGGAAGGCTTCACAGTGGACTGGTTCCGGTCAAGCTAAGTCGGCGTTACAGTTATAGCTGACTGTTTTTGTGTTCCAGGAGTAATACACTCAGGACTCAGTTCTGTTTGATGTTATGGGGGGGGGGGGTGAGGGGTGGGAGTTGAGCAATTACCAGTGAGTGGGGAGGGGGGGTGGTCTTGGGTGGAGGTGCCGGATTCAGATTGAGCTCTTACACTGAGGGATGGGATGTGAGTCCTTCCCGCTTATAAGGGGAGCCCATACATATGAGTGTGGGATCATGTCCCTGCCTGATGTCTTTGGGGCTCTTTTTGTTACCCTTTTCTACTCACTTGCTTCTTTCTCCTTTTCACCCTTTCCCTCTTTTCCCTATTTCCCCCTTCCTTTCCTTTCCTTTCCTTTTCTTCCCCTTCCTGTCTTTCCCTTCTTCTAGATTTTCTTCCATCTTCTCCCCCCCCCCATCCCTATAGTCTTTTCTAGGCATCTAGAATCAGCTAGACTCTCATGTTCCTTGCTATACGTGGGTGTTACACTGATACTTACTACTTTAGAGAGGTAGCTGCTATCTTACTTGTTTTCTATTTTTCTATTCTTCTATTTTTCTTTTTTTGGCTCCCTGCTGGGGTGCTCGTGGGAATGCTTCTCTTTTTGCCTCTGGCGGCCGTTCTCTCCCTTTCTCTCCCTTTTGTGGGGGGTTGGGGAGGGAGGGGCTGCGGAGGTTAGATGAATATATCTAGAGGTGACCTGTTTCATTGACTAGGATGTGATCACGAACTTAGTTGAGTTGGTATGTTTACTAATATATAACTCTGGTGGCCGCAATGGAGTTCAGTGGTCAAGGTTAACGTTATTTGTTGATACTCCTGACTCCTCCCCGGAGTAATTTGCCTTAGCATTGGGTGTCTGTGGAGCGAGATACCCTTTAGTAGATAATTCTGCAAGGAGTACTGGGTTTTCACCTGCTTCATACCATCTGGAGGCATTGATTGCCCAGCTTGGTATTCACTGTGTATAGTTTTGTCGTGGTGTTTGTAGTGTCCACTTTGTACCAGTCTTAGTCTGTCCCTGTCTTTAATGACTTTAATTTTTTATTATTTTTTTTCCTTATCTTAACTCAATTTAGTTTATCGTATTTTATTTCCCTTTTTGTTGGTGTATTTGGTACCTACAGTTCCGCCCCCTCCCCCCCCTTTTTTTCCCTCATCTCTCCTGACAAACTAGTCTCTCCTGTACTTGTGTTCCCCTCTCTTTCAGATATCAGTCTTTCCCCCTCTCGCTTCTTCAATTTAAACTAACAGTCCCCGACTTTCCTGTCTCCATTCCCCCCTGGTGACTGCTTAGCCTTATATCTTCACTGTACGCACTTTAGTGAAAAGGCGGAAGGACCATAGGTGGAGTAGAGATGAGTGACGTGCACCTAACCACTTTTAATGTTAAGGGATTGAACTCCCCCTACAAAAGAAGCCAATTGGCCCTTATTCTCCGCAAATTGCGTTCCAAAATAGTGTTTTTGCAGGAAACGCATTTCAAAAGAGGATGGATCCCGAAACTCCCGGCCCGCCCTTTTAATCAGTGGTATCACGGCACTCATCCGTCCTCCGCCTCTAAGGGAGTAGCAATAGGCTTTCACCACACAATACCGTTTATTCTCAATCAACAATTGTCTGATGCAGACAGGAGGTTACTCCTACTGAAAGGGGTGATTTCCTCTAATAAATTCACTTTTGTGAACTTGTATGCGCCAAATACGGCTACAGTATCCTGGCTGATACAAGCACTCGAGAAGGTAAAAATGTTTGCAGAAGGATCCATAGTGTTAGGTTTGGATCTCAATTTGGTTTTGAACCCTATAATTGATTCCTCGACCGGGAGATCTCATATTGCACAAAAACATATAAGCAGACTCCACAAAGCACTACAGGATCTACACTTAGTGGATATCTGGAGACACTTCAATCCTACTACTAGGGATTTTTCATTTTACTCGAACCCACACAGATCATACCAGAGACTCGATCATATATTAACATCTGATTCTTTGTTGCCTCTCTTCAGCACCGCGGGGATAGGAAGCATAACTATCTCTGATCATGCGCCCTGCGCGGTGTCTTCACCCTGAGCTCACTACAGAAACGTTCCTGGAACTGGAGGCTTAATGAGTCACTCCTGAATAATACACAACATTGTGATCAGATCCAGACCCACCTGAAGTCATACTTTGAACTCAACCCACCCACGCACAGTGAGTACCCCGTTATATGGGAGGCGCACAAGGCATACATTAGAGGTATCCTTATTTCTCTGGGTACCAGAGTCAAAAAGGAACAACAGAAAGCTATCGATTCTTTACTGTCCCAGATTGCAGCTTTAGAGAGGTTGAATAAACAATCTGTTAGTAGGGCCTTTCAGAAGGATCTCGTAGATCTGAGATTACAGCTCAAGGGACTCCTAGAAAAAAGGGCGGCTAAACAGATGTTGTATTTCCAACATAAAATTTATGCACATGGCAATAAGGGAGGCAAGATGATGTCTTCTCTCCTTAAAAAGGCGAAGGCGACATCATACATATCTACAATAAAGGGGACAGATGGCCAAAGGTATTCTGAGACGCCTGAAATAGCAAAAGCATTCAAAGAATTCTACACAGCACTATATAATCTGAATGGCCCGGATGCTTTAGGTCAGAGGCCCTCTAGACAGGAGCAAATTTCTGCTTTCCTTAACTCACTACATTTGCCTACAATTTCACCACAGATGGCTTCCCACTTAGTAAACCCAATAACTCAAGATGAAGTGAATGGTATAATACGCAGCTTTCCTCCAGGTAAAAGTCCGAGACCGGATGGTCTGCCACTAGTGTACAGTACTATAAAAAGTTTCAGACAATACTTGTCCCACACTTTACGGAGGTATTTAACGCGCTACTGACAGGTGGCTCTCTGCCCAGGCAGACCCAAGAATCATATGTTGCTCTCATCCCTAAAGAAGGCAAGGACCCGCAGGAATGTGGTAGCTATAGGCCAATTTCACTCTTGAATTTGGACTTAAAAATCTGGGCGAAAATATTGGCAACACGATTGGGCGCAATTTTGCCTAATTTAGTGGGATGTGAGCAATCGAGCTTCGTGAAGGGTAGAGAGGGCAGGGACAACTCTCATCGGATATTTCATTCCATCCATTTGGCACACACCAGGAAGTTCCCCCTGGTCCTTCTCGGTATTGATGCCGAAAAGGCATTCGACAGGGTAAATTGGGAATTTATGCGCCTAACACTAGACAGATTTTCAATACCTACAGCCTTTAGCCAAGCAATATTTACTTTATATAGACAACCGCATGCACGTCTGAGAGTTAATGGCACGCTATCGCCTGTCTTTGAAATCACAAACGGAACAAGACAGGGATGCCCATTATCGCCAGCACTTTTTATTCTGGTGGCCGAAACCCTTATTCAATCAGTTAGGCAAACAGAGGATATCAGGGGGGTGGAGTTTGGGGCAAGGACCTTGAAGTGCATGGCCTTTGCAGACGACTTGTTGTTTTTGGTGACAAACCCAGAAAGAGGGCTCGTGATCCTAGAAGAGAAACTCCAGGAGTTTGTTCTCTAGCTCTTGCATCATTACCACCTTCCATTCCTGTCCTGGATGGGTAGGAAGAACATCTTGAAAGCATATGTTCTGCCGAAGGTATTATATACAATGCAAATGGTCCCTATATTGTTACCAAAGAAATTCTTTATAGTCCTCAAGAGAATGTTTGCAAGGTACCTCTGGGGTGGGAAAAGGGCACGTATTTCATATGCAATTATGACCAGGTCCAGGGAGAGAGGAGGTTTGGGGGCGCCTGATGTGGCCAGATATTATCAGGCCATACAACTTAATAGATGGCTGGAGCTAGTTGACCCAAAAAGGCAACCAGAGGTGGTTGAAATGTGCAAGCACAGTGTGGGCCCTATGTTACTCAAATATCTTTGGCTTCCGGATAAAGTTAATTGGGAAGCAGATGCCTTAGACCCCATGATGGCAGGTGTGGGAGCGGTCTGGAAAGTAGTAAGTAAAGTTTTGGCCCCTCTAACTTCACCACTAATGCCGTTAGGTTTGTTGCCAGACATTCTAGAGGTTCAGGAAGGGTTATGTGCAGAAGCTTGGAGATCCCTCATACATTTACGCCTAGGTGAAGCACTATCCCAGGGTGAGGTTCCATCTAGTGAGGTCTTCCCACAGTCAATCCAGGACTCGCCCACCTTCTTTCTCACGAAGGCTCATTTTAACTCTGTCTGCAGACAGATGATAGAGAGATTTCCCACCCCGAGATCCCTTACAGTATTTGAGAAACTAGTTGACACTTCTATCCTCAAACAGAGGAAAGTTTCTGCTCTTTATGTAATACTAGGAGAACAGGACCTAATAATAAAACCACCCTATATGGAGGAGTGGGAGAAAGAGCTTGGGACACAGTTCTCAGAGTCTGAAGTACAGCAAATACTGCGGTCTTCCCATGGTTTTTCGCCATGTGTACGCCTACAGGAGAACATTACAAACTCCTCACCAGATGGTATAGAACACCTGCGTTTTTCTATCGGAGGGGGGTTTCCGCGTCCTCGCAGTGCTGGAGATGTGGCAAGGGGGAAGGCACTTTGTATCACATTTGGTGGACGTACCCACTGATTGTGTCTTACTGGGCGAACATTGAAGAGGCTATTAGTCAAATTATTAACACACGCTTTAGGATCAGTCTGGATATGATCGTCTTTGCTAAACCATCCACAGTTTTTACACCTTCCAGGAAAAATTTGGTTACACACTTACTAGCTGCGGCAAAAGCGCTAATACCCTTGCACTGGTTAGATTCAGAGCCTCCCTCGGTGGGGGAATGGAGAGCAAAGGTCAATTTAATTTACCGTTTTGAAGAAATGACTAGTTGGCTAAATCGGAACCATGATCGGTTCCAGAAGATATGGCAACCTTGGGCTGAGCTAGCTAATTCCCCTTAGGACCAGGTATACAGAGATATAGGCTTGTGCAGGAATGTTGGTGGTGTTTATCTCTCTTTAGTCTGAGGGAGATCCATACAGAAAATATACAGGAATTCCCCTCCCTCTCCTTCTTCCTCCCTTCCCTCCCTTACACCCTATTTTATTTTTATCCCCTCCTTTTTTAGTTATTTTTAGTTATTTTACTTTGCACGACAATCTCTTTTCTTACTGCATGTGCGTTCTTCGTTTCGTCTTGTGCCTTGATGTTGTTATGTCTTTATGTTACATGTTGGTTACCCAGGACGGGTTTCCTCTATGTCATGGAGGCTTATCCACCCACACGGGAATATTATATTTATAAATCATAGGAGGGTGGCACCAGAGAAAGGCAGATTCCTACCTACAGAACATGTAGTCCAAGAGTTGAATTGGACTTCATATTTTCTGTTACTGTTATTATACTTATTACTAGAGATGAGCGAGCATGCTCGTCCGAGCTTGGTGCTCGTTCGAGTATTACGGTACTCGTAAGTGCTCGCTGCTCGGACGAGTATCTCGCCATGCTCGGGGAAATGGCATCTCCCGCATTTTGAATTTTTGGCGCCTATAAACTCAGCCAATCACAAGCCAGGAGACTCTGCTGTACACCCAGCATCACGTGGGGCCCTTACATGTCGATAGCAGGGGTTGGCTGGCCTGATCAGGTGACCCTGGAATATACTAATGACTGCCCGCGGTGCTCGGCTCAGATGCTGTCTGGATGTGGTTAGGGACAGATCTGCTGAGTGTTAGGGCCTGGATTTAGTTCTCTGTTAGGCAGGAGTGATATCGAAAGAAACCAACAGCCCTTCTAAGGGCTACAAGACAATTTTTTTTGTCTCCTGGCTGGGCTGGCTGGCACTAGTAGTGCAGCTATCGCCATATAGAGCAATTTTTTTTTATTGTTTTATCTCAGTGATACAAATCCATTTCATACAGCTGTGTGGAACCATTCTGTGTGTCACAGTTCAGCTGTCCACTCACCACAAACCACAATCCGTATTTTCTGTCCAGGTGACCCATACTGTACGTCACGTAATCAAATACGGTCTTTTGCTTTCACTGATACAGCTACATTAGAAAAATCTCTCTGCGACATTTGTCTGGGTTGCAGTCAAAATAGCCACAGTCAGCAGGGGCTTTGTTTGCACGTCACATTAAAAAAAAATATAAAAAAAAATATATAAAAAAATAGTTTTTTTGTTGATTTATCTCAGTGATACAAATCCATTTCATACAGCTGTGTGGAACCATTCTGTGTGTCACAGTTCAGCTGTCCACTCACCACAAACCACACTCCGTATTTTCTGTCCAGGTGACACATTCTGTACGTCACGTAATTAAAAAAGGTCTTTTGCTCTCACTGATACAGCTACATTACAAAAATCTCTGTGCGACATTTGTCTGGGTGGCACTTAAGCAGACCAAGTCTGCCTAATCTAATAGTTTCAGTGTAATTGCTCCATACTGCACAGTACGTAATAACATACTTAATTTAGCTCTAACTTATCCACCTATATACAAAGCACAATCCGTATTTTCTGTCCAGGTGACACATTCTGTACGTCACGTAATTAAAAAAGGTCTTTTGCTCTCACTGATACAGTTACATTACAAAAATCTCTGTGCGACATTTGTCTGGGTTGCAGTCAAAATAGCCACAGTCAGCAGGGGCTGAGTTTGCTCTCTGATAGTTTCTGCACGTCACGTTAAAAAAATATATATATAAAAAAAAAATTAAAAAATAGTTTTTTTGTTGTTTTATCTCAGTGATACAAATCCATTTCATACAGCTGTGTGAAACCATTCTGTGTGTCACAGTTCAGCTGTCCAGTCACCACAAACCACAATCCGTATTTTCTGTCCAGGTGACACATTCTGTACGTCACGTAATTAAAAAAGGTCTTTTGCTCTCACTGATACAGCTAAATTACAAAAATCTCTGTGCGACATTTGTCTGGGTTGCACTTAAGCAGACCAAGTCTGCCTAATCTAATAGTTTCAGTGTAATTGCTCCATACTGCACAGTACATAATAACATACGTAATTTAGCTCTAACTTATCCACCTATATACAAACCACAATCCGTATTTTCTGTCCAGGTGACCTATACTGTACGTCACGTAATTAAAAAAGGTCTTTTGCTCTCACTGATACAGCTACGTTACAAAAATCACTGTGCGACATTTGTCTGGGTTGCACTTAAGCAGACCAAGTCTGCCTAATCTAATAGTTTCAGTGTAATTGCTCCATACTGCACGGTACGTAATAACATACGGAATTTAGCTCTAACTTATCCACCTATATACAAACCACAATCTGTATTTTCTGTCCAGGTGACCTATACTGTACGTCACGTAATTAAAAAAGGTCTTTTGCTCTCACTGATACAGCTACGTTACAAAAATCTCTGTGCGACATTTGTCTGGGTTGCACTTAAGCAGACCAAGTCTGCCTAATCTAATAGTTTCAGTGTAATTGCTCCATACTGCACGGTACGTAATAACATACGTAATTTTGCTCTAACTTATCCACCTATATATTTTCTTGTTCAGATTAAGTTTGTGGGTTTCAGTACAGCAGGCCCATTTTTTTTTGTACATATAATACTCTTATATACAGAAAATGTTGAACCCCAGGGCTAAGGGTCGAGGACGAGGGCGTGGGCGTGGGCATTCAATTACTGCAGGGGGCAGAGGCCATGGTCCTGGGCAGGGTGAGACAGTACCTGCTGATGAGGGAGCAGGGGAACGCCGCAGAGCTACACTCCCTAGCTTCATGTCTCAACTTACAGGGACACATGGTAGAGGACTGTTGAAACCAGAACAGTGCGAACAGGTGATGTCGTGGATTGAGGACAATGCTTCAAGTAATTTGTCCACCAGTCAGTCTTCCACGCAGTCCACCCACGTTACCCAAGGGAGCACTCCTCTGGCTCCTCCACCTCAACCTCCTTCCCCCCAGTCTGCCCCCTCCCAGGAAAATTTGGAATGCGATCCGGCATACTCTGAGGAACTGTTTTCTGGACCCTTCCCAGAGTCACAAACCACTTCTCAGGTTGCTGCTGACCTCTTTCCCGATGCCCAAGTTTTCCAACTGTCGCAGTCTGTGGGTGATGATGATGACAATGTTGACTTAGTGGAAGAAGTGTGTAAAGAGGTGTCGGATGATGAGGAGACACGGTTGTCAGACAGTGGTGAAGTTGTTGTCAGGGCAGGAAGTCCGAGGGGGGAGCAGACTGAGGAATCGGAGGATGACGAGGTGACTGACCCAAGCTGGGTTGATAAGCCGAGTGAAGACAGTGCTTCTGAGGCTGAGGCGAGTGCTGCACCAGAACAGGTTGGAAGAGGCAGTGGTGTGGCCAGAGGGAGAAGCAGGGCCAGAGCTGGTGCATCAGCAGCAACTGTTTCACGTAGTGGTAGTGAAGCTCCTGTGGCGAGGCCTAGATGTTCGCAAGTCTGGAGGTTCTTTAAAGAAAGTGAGGATGACCGACGGACTGTGGTGTGCAACCTGTGCCACACCAGGATCAGCAGGGGTGCCACCACTACTAGCCTAACCACCACCAGCATGCGCAGGCATATGAGTGCTAAACACCCCACTCAATGGAACCAAGGCTGTTCACCTCCTGCGGGTCACACCACTGCTCCTTCCCCTGTGTCACTCGCTGCCTCTGCTAGTCAACCCCCTGCCCAGGACCCCGGCACGAGCGCCTCCCGCCGGAAAACCACACCTTCGCCTCCACGATCCTCCACAGCGTCCACCAATGTGTCCCAGCGCAGCGTTCAGCTGTCTTTACAGCAGATGCTGGAGCGCAAGAGGAAATACAGTTCCACCCACCCACATGCCCAAGCCCTCAACGTCCACATCTCCAAATTGCTGAGCCTGCAGATGCTGCCCTATAGGCTGGTAGAGACCGAGGCCTTTCGCAACCTCATGGCGGTGGCTGCCCCTCGGTATTCCGTCCCCAGCCGCCACTATTTTTCCCGATGTGCCGTCCCATCCCTACACCAGCACGTGTCACAGAACATCATCCGTGCCCTGACCAACGCTGTTTCTGAGAAGGTCCACCTAACCACGGACACGTGGACAAGTGCTGCCGGGCAGGGACACTATATATCACTGACGGCACATTGGGTTAACTTGGTGGAGGCTGGGACCGAGTCTGACCCTGAGGCCGCTCATGTACTGCCCACACCGAGGATTGCGGGGCCTACCTCGGTCACGGTCTCTCAGACGTACTATGCCTCCTCCTCCGACCCCTCCTCCTCCACCGAATTACCATCCGTGGGCACGGCGCCTTCAGTCGGTAGCTCTAGGCGCAGCAGCATTGCCGTGGGTAAGCGCCAGCAGGCGGTGCTCAAACTGCTGAGCTTAGGTGACAAAAGGCACACCACCCAAGAGCTGTTACAGGGCATCACGGCGCAGACCGATCTGTGGCTGGCACCGCTGAACCTCAAGCCAGGCATGGTTGTGTGTGACAACAGGCGTAACCTGGTGGCGGCTCTGCAACTCGGCAGACTGACACATGTGCCATGCCTGGCCCACGTGTTCAATCTGATAGTTCAGCGGTTCCTCAAGACATACCCCAATCTGTCTGATTTGCTCACCAAGGTGCGCCGCATCTGTGCGCATTTCCGCAAGTCGACCACAGATGCTGCCACTCTCAGGGCAGCGCAGCGCCGCCTACAACTGCCCGCTCACCGACTGTTGTGCAACGTGCCCACAAGATGGAATTCGACATTAAACATGTTATCCAGAGTTTACCAGCAGCGCAGAGTGATTGTGCAAGCAGAACCTTTCCACTCTCATCCCTGTAGAGGAAAGGAGTATGAGAGTGAATCAATATCAACAGGCCCTGGTGCACAAGCTGAAACAATCCTTCCCATCTGACACCGCTAGCGGCAGAGGGCATGGTTCTGTGGGCCAAGTAGCGGGGGAGAGGAGGTGAGCAGGCAGCTTGTCCAGCACTGGCAGGGGAACGCTCTCCAAGGCCTTTGCCAGTTTTATGTCACCCCAGCAAGACACTGTCACTTGTCCCCAGTCTAGGCAGAGTAGGGGTGAGCTTTACAGAAAGATGGTGAGGCTGACGCTTATTAGAATGAACAAAGCCTGGATTTCACCAGAATTCAAATCTCCTCCGGGGGAAAGCAGCTAAAGATTAACATTACTTATGTATCCGATTCCTCTTCTCTACTCCTCCTACTCCTCCTCCTCCTTGTCGTCTTTGCCTAACGCTGACCCAAAAAACGCAATTTTTTAGAGGTCCAACTGGCACTCTTTTACCACAATTTTTCCGGAGGGCCACCTACAGGCCCTCTCTCTAAACAATTTTTCCGGAGGTCCACCTACAGGCCCTCTCTCTAAACAATTTTTCCGGAAGGCCCCCTACAGGCCCTCTCTCTAAACAATTTTTCCGGAGGTCCACCTACAGGCCCTCTCTCTAAACAATTTTTCTGGAGGGCCCCCTACAGGCCCTCTCTCCAAACAATTTTTCCGGAGGTCCACCTACAGGCCCTCTCTCTAAACAATTTTTCCGGAGGTCCACCTACAGGCCCTCTCTCTAAACAATTTTTCTGGAGGTCCACCTACAGGCCCTCTCTCTAAACAATTTTTCCGGAGGTTCACCTACAGGCCCTCTCTCTAAACAATTTTTCCGGAGGGCCACCTACAGGCCCTCTCTCCAATCAATTTTTCCGCAGGGCCACATAATGCAATAGACGGGAATCGAACCCGGGTCAACTGCTTGGGAAGCAGCTATGCTCACCACTTTACCATCAACAGCCACAGCAACTGATAAGAACAGATACTAAACTTGATGTAAGCCAACATTTTGACAATCGATAACCCGAAAAGGGTCCGCCGTCGAGCCCGGCGTTCGGCCACCCTGAGCATTTCTTAAGGAGACAGCCTCCAGGCCCTCAACGTCCACATACAGGGCCACGCTAAATTTTTTATGTGTTCTACCTGCTACCGTCGTGTAGCTCAGTCACTCTGACAGAGTCTGACCCTGGGGCCGCTCATGTACTGCCCACTTGGAGGATTGCGGGGCCTACCTCGGTCATGGTTTCTCAAACTTACTATGCCTCTTCCTCCAACCCCTCCTCCTCCTCCTTCGAATTACCATCCGTGCTTCACCTCCTGCTACCTCAGTCTAACTCGGTCACTCTGTTGTCACCGCCGTGCTGCATCAGGCTAAATTTTTGGGTGGCTCACCTGCTACCTCATCTAACTTGGTCACTTGTTGGTGTCACCGCCATGCTGTGTCAGGCTTATGTCTGCATCGTGTGGCTGGGGATAGGAGAGCAGTGCCAGCATGGGCATGGGTGATGGACCTTCGTTGCACCTAGTTGGGTGCTTCCCTAACATGTGATGGGCATGTGCCTCGCCTTTCTTGGTCTGGGTGAGCACAATTGCCATGAGGGTAACCACCAGGCTGTTGCAGGAGAATTTGGGGTAATGGTGGGATTAGGCAGCCTCAGAGGCATCCATGCATGCTGCCCCTGCTGTTTCCTGTCCATTTCCGTGGTGTTTCCATCATTTTCTGAGGTTTCCAGGTTTTCACCCAGCCTTCCCTAGGCAGAGCCTTGGTCCCCTGCAAAAAATGCTCGAGTCTCCCATTGACTTCAATGGGGTTCGATACTCGAAACGAGCACCCGAGCATCGGGAAAAGTTCGTCTCGAATAACGAGCACCCGAGCATTTTAGTGCTCGCTCATCTCTACTTATTACTTTAATGTGGTCTATTCATACAATATGTGAAAGATCTACATGTACTTGATTGTGAACACGCTTATTGTTTGTATGTTCTGAACTTTAAAACTCAAAAATAAAGAATGTTTAAAAAAAAAAAAGGAAAAGAAGCTTGAGTGCCAACAGAGCAAGTATGAACTAAGTTTACATCAAAAAGATAGAAGAATAGCTTTCAGTTTCCTGGGATTCAATGGGGGAGATTTATTAATATTGTACATGGTACAAATGCTGCACTGTAGTCTCTGTAGTCATGCATTGTGCACCAGGGCACATGTATTGTGGATGAATCAATAAGAGCAGTTCAGATTTGGCATTCTTTTATTCATCTTTTCTACTTTGAAAAGCAGTAAATAGAAATAAATCAGCCATACACTATGTATTTCTAAAGCCAAATTCACTTTCTCTGACTATACTTTTTAATGTGTCCATCCCACCAACATCTCCCTTCGTTTGGGGGACATGGCCACTAGAATGCTCACCTGCTCTCCTGCTTGGTGTTCCTGACTCCTTAGCTGGCATGACCAAAGGAGTAATGTGCTCCTTCTGCTACACATGGGCTTAGGCCTGCTTCTGGCCTGCAGAGCCTCTCTCGGTCCATAGGGCTGTGTGAGCACGTTCTCCCCCTAGGTCTTAAAGGGATAATGCTCACGCTCCTTAATCTTCCCCAGCCTACGGCTGTCCAACCTAGGAGATTTAAGACACTTTCCCCTGTAGGAAGTTGATTGAGCTATAGATTACCTAGCTGTTATACCATCTAATGTAACCACTCTCACTCAACTCCTGTCTGATTACTGGATTTGACCCTCTGCTGTCTGACCTGACACCTGCCTGGTTCCTGGATTTAAACCTGTGCTGCCTGCCCTGTCTTTTGGCCTATTACTATATTGTAAGAACTCTGCCTGGCCTAACCTCAGCTTGTTTCTGACTATGGCTTTGCATGATCCCTCAGTGCTCCATACCGGTGCCTCTTCGCTCCAATTGGTCAGCAGTCGCTGAATAGATGCTACCACAAGAGGTGACGGCCTGGTGGTTCTACTGCAGCAGAGACCAGATCCATGTAGGATGAAAGGATGAAGACCAGGGGCTGCCAGGACAATTCCCTTAGGAGTAGCCCCATGTCAAATTTGTTCAGTGGCACAGGCATTCTACATCCACTTCTATTGCAGTTTTAATGTAAATACACTGAAACTTCTAATTTTCATATTCATGTTAATCTGTACTTAGTACAGTACTTAGTCTCCTTTATTTATTGGGCAGTATATAAGATCGGTGACATGGGCAGCCTAACAAAATGTGAAAAATGTGCCAATGAGTCCAAAATACATACAGTGACATATTAAACATATTATATTGTATAGTGATCCCTCAAGATACAATGGCCTCAGGATACAATATTTTCAACATACAATGGTCTTTTCTGACCCATCGTAAGTTGAAACTAGACTCAACATACAATGTCTCAGACTCAGATCCAACCAATAAAGGCCACTTCTCTGGAAAAATATCTGTATTAGTTGCTAGTTAGCAGCTATTCCTGACTGTTATATGTAAGGACTTGTTTTATCTGTCTTATTTTTCTTATTATTATCTTTAATCTTCATTTTCTCTTATCTTGGATGACATTTTAGGGCTTTGGAACCGATTATCAACTTAAAATGGTTTCAACATACAATGGTCATCCTGGAACAATTTATATTGTAATTTGAGGGACCACTGTATAATGTTGAAATTGATACAGATAGAATTCAGTTTTTCAGTTTGGTGAATACTAGTATCTGCACAACAGAATATATATATATATATATATATATATATATATATTATTATTAAAGGGTTTGTCTCACCTCATAAAATGGGTCCCAGAATGCCCAACTTGTCAATAGAAGCCACTTCCTAAGATATAGGTCCTTTAGCCAAACTTCCTCCTTTTGGCTAATTTCTGAATTATTCAACACCTTTATTCATAGCTCGTGGTCAGGCGTTACGGCCACTGCTGCAATCTTTCTGCGGTGGCTGCACTTGCACACTTGCAGATATGCCTCCATCCTCTATAGTTGCCAGGATCGCAGGAGTGCAACGCACCGTCCCCCCAGGGCCCTATCACAGAGTGGTGTTACCCTCCTGCACCCTGTTACTGTCTCTTATGGAGCGCATAGGCACACAGACACATCAGCTTCCGTCCCTGCCACCTCACATCATCTCTGGTGTTCTGTGTAGAACTGCTTCAGGGTATGTGCAGTGTCCCCAGAGCTTTTCTACACAGCTACTTCCCCAGCAGCTCTTAGCTGTTCACAGACAGAACATATTACCTGTCTGGGACTCGCTCAGTAGTCCAGGATCTGTAATACACATGACTATTGCAAGCTGTCATCATGTGACTGATGACATGTAATAAACTTGCAGGACTTGTGCTTTAGCCCTGGAAATTTATTACACAGCAAGACAGAGCTGTCATTATCAGGGGTCAGACAGTGCACTCCCTCCCAAAGCACAGTTATCTCTATGCAAGTGTAAAGATGACAGTGTGCACTTTAGAGGCCGTGGGAATGAGCAGGCACAGGTTTGCCTGTGCCATCAATCAAATTAGAAGTCTCCACCCCAACTAGGCAGCAGGTGGTTCAGGGCTGGGAATCAGCTGAGACAACCCCTTTAATATATAATTAATTATATACATAATTAATTATTCAATTAATTCGCCCTTTTAATGCCCAAAGACAATTTGCTTTTAGTGTTGCCTCTATACAGTGCACCCTATAAACAGGAAACCTCCTCTATACAGTGTGTCCTCCTATACATAGGACACCCCCTCTATACAGTGTACCTTCTATATACAGGACACTCCCTCTATACTTTGAACCTCTCTATATACAGGACACCACCTCTATACAGTGCACCCCCTATATATAGGACTCGACCTCTATACAATGCAACACATCTATACAGTGCACCCCCTGTATATGAAACCCATTCTATACTCCCCTATATAAGGGTGTCTTATATATGCACCCCCTATATACTTGACAATCCCTCTATAATCAGTGAACTTTTGTTTAGTTAATTTAGCAAGTAAAAATAATTGAGATTATAATCGATAATCGTCCATAATGTTGAAATAATTATATATATGTAAACTAAAATAAAAAGCAGTAAAATAGCTGATAATATAAATCATAATTTGCAATATGTTATTTTAATGTACCAACAAAATAATCCACAAGGAAAGAAAAACAATCTTCAGGAATCTCAGTTTCTAGAACTGTACATCACTCCAGTATCCCCTACACCCTTCACTATCAATTTTTACCAGATGAGAAAATGAGAGAAATGAGAAGACCATGTACAATAGACAAGTGACACAGTTTGACATGTAATCAATGTCAAACTCTGAAAATTGGTTGGGGAACCATAAAGAGGTATTCACTGATAAGGAATTACCAGCACATTCTCTTTCTTCCAGTATTAACTCTGTGTTTAAAAATCTGACAAAGGTGTACAAGGATCAGGTGAGGTCTTGGTGGGAAGTTCAATCCCTCAAGATATACCTGAAACAGAAAATTGTACCAAGGGGACTAAGAAACCCGATTCTCACCAATGTCAGACTATGTAATAATGAGTTTCTTAAAAAATAGGAAAGAGAATCGATTGATTCCTCATTAAGATTAATGAAGCTTTTACTAGAGGAGGAAAAATCCATCTTGGCCAAAAATACGGTGGAATTACAAGAGAATATCGAGTTGGCTAAGAGGTTTGCTTCCTCCCCTGAATTCACTAGAAAGGAGTCTACACTACAACTGAGCATTGAAAATTTCACAGGATTTCTTAAGGAAAGAAAGCATAATCAATTTGTGAGAGACACAAGGGATTTCAAAGAGGGCAAGATCTTTGATTTTGTTAAACCCAAGCCCAAACAACAGGAAAGTGAGACAGAACAATCCTCGACAGATTATGATACTGAGTCAGATGCTAAAAGTGAACGTTCATCCAATGTGAGAAGAGGTAGAGGACGAGGAAGAGGGCAAGGTAGACAAAGTAGTTGAAATCAAGCGAGGGGCAGATGGTAATAGGGTAATAGGGGTAGATAGGGTAATAGGGGTAGGTAATAGGGTAATAGAGGTAATAGGATACAGAACAGTGTTGTTTTTTAGGAACACCACCACCGACCGTAGACTATCAACTCAGAATCAGGAAAGACCCCTAAGAGAGGCTAGTGGTACAGACCAACTACAAGTCATAAATATGTCTCAACATATACTATCCATCTCTGAAATGAATCTACTTAAACGTGGTTTATCCTTTGTCCCTAGTTCCAAATATAATCCATTTAACTGGGTAAAGGATGTTCACCTATACATCAGGAAACTCAAATGGAAAAAAAAATTTCTAACACATAATAGAGAATGTGCCCAATTGGGAATTGAAGAACATGAACTCCCAGATGTCCAATTGTTATGTGATTTATTAGAGGAGGATCAGAGGGATCTGGGCACAGGACCATTTACGGATCTGAGACCTGTGTCCAAAAAGAATCCCCCTCCTTCTGATTATACGGCATTGGATGCCTTCCTAACTGCCACTACAGAGAGACTAAGATCTGTAAAAGTGCACACACAGACTCCACCTAACTTGTCCCAGGAAGAGACAATTGCTCTGGAAACACTTAAGAATGATATGAATATCACCATAAAACCCTCTGACAAAGGAGGTAATGTGGTGGTACTCGATAGTAAGATCTATTGTGAGATTTGCATGCGTATCCTGCAGGATAGGGCATGCTATGCCAGACTAGACATGAACCCCCTGGTACAATACAAGAATGAACTCGCTGAGATTTTAAATTCCGCCTTAAGGCGGAAACTCATCAGTAAAACCGAGTTTGCATTCTTGCTACCTGAACATCCGGTGATGCCTGTATTTTACAGCCTTCCCAATTTACATAAGGGTACAAATCCCCTGATGGGAAGACCCATTGTCTCAGGAGTGGGTAGTCTGACTGAAAAGATCAGCGTCTGTGTCGATAAAATATTACGGGGCTTTGTCACTAGTTTGACATCTTACACACGTGACACAATGGACGTTTTGAGGCGGCTAAATGATTGTGACATGTGAGGAAGGCACGTGGCTAGCTAGTCTAGATGTGGAGGCACTGTACAGCTCCATCCCTCACCAACGGGGATGTGAAGCTGTCAGAGTCTTCCTTGACCAAAGAGGTCTACATCTGAGACAGCATAATGAATTCATTATCCAACTATTAGAATTCATCTTAAGTCACAATGTGTTTCTTTTTGATCGTCGCGTGTACCACCAGCTCAGGGGGGTGGCAATGGGGAGCCCTTGTGCCCCCACTTTTTCCAACCTCTACCTAGGCTGGTGGGAACGCGAGATCGTCTTCAATGACAAAATGGAACAGTGGACCTCGTCCATTATGGATGAGGTTCATTGATGATGTCTTCATTCTGTGGAAGGGCACAAAATCTTTGTTTCATGACTTTGTATCGAGACTTTATGTCAACGATCTTGGATTATATTTCACGAGTGACATTAATGAAACTAGCCTCACTTTCCTTGACATTTCCATCAGCATTGGCTCGTCAGGAAAACTGACCACCAAAATGTACAGAAAACCGACTGCGACTAATACATTACTGGCCTGGGAAAGTAACCATCCAGAGGCCCTCAAAAGGGGAATTCCCAAGGACCAGTACCTTAGAGCACGCAGAAATTGCTCTGAGTGGTCAGACTTCAGAGGGGCGGCAAATGATCTATATAGGAGATTTGAAGAGCGGGGATATCCTTCCACTTGCCTATCAGCGGCATACCATCATGCTGCAACTTGTGACAGGGAAAACCTCCTTCATCCTAGAGATCGTTCCTTGGAGAACAATGATTCATTTAGAATAATTGGTACCTATGATGCCGCACATAGACAAGTGTGACAGATTCTCACTGAATGATGGAGTATCCTGCGATCCGACCCTGATGTGGGACATTTGGTAGGTGATCGCCCTACGATCACCTACAGACGAGGAGGTAATATCCGCGACAATTTAGTACACAGCCTCTATACCACCCCCATTGAAAAAACATGGCTTACAACTAATAGACCAAAGGGGATGTTTAGATGTAGTGGCTGTGTGGCGTGCCCAGCCATTAAACAAAGGGGCACAGTGACCTACTCGGCAACAGGACGCAACTACATGATCCGGTCCTTCATTAACTGTAAGACTGTGGGGGTGATCTATGTCGCCACCTGCATCTGCAAGTTGCAGTATGTAGGAAAGACAAAGAGAGAGCTGAGAAGATGGGTAGGTGAACATCTAAGAGATATCTGTAACTCAGCAGATACCCCCATAGCAATGCACATTCATGAACAGCATGAAGGTAGAGAAAATTGTTTTACCTTACAAGGCCTTGAACATGTAAGAATCTCACAGCGGGGTGGAGATCTTGATAATCTTCTTTTACTCAAGGAGACACAATGGATCTTTATGCTGAGGACATTAAAACCATCGGGTCTAAATGAGTAAGGCTACTTTCACATTAGCGGCAGGCCTGATCCGGCAGGTGAAGGGTGCTGCCGGATCAGGACTGCCTCAGCGACATGTGTGGAGCCGGAACCGTGCTCCGGCCCCACACATGTCACACAGTACATACATACACACACACACACATATAGACAAACAAACACACATACATACTTACATGCTCCCGGCAGGTCTTCGGAGCGCCGGAGGAGCAGGACGGCTCGCACAGGTGACGATTCCCCACAGCGCCCTCTGCTGGGCGCCTGGTGGAATCGTCATCTGTGCGCGCCGACCTGTCCCTACGCCGCTCTGAAGACCTGCCGGGGAGCATGTAAGTATGTATGTGTATTTGTATGTCTATATGTGTGTGTATGTTTATGTGTATGTCTATGTCTGTATGTGTGTATGTGTAGCCGGATCCGTCATGAACTCCATTGAAAGTCAATGGAGGGCGGATCCGGTTACCATTGTGGTCACACCAGATGGATCCGCCCCCATTGACTTGCATTTGGGGTCATTCCGGATCCGTCTTGGTGCGGTTGCCTCGACCGGAGAGCAAACCGCAGCATGCTGCGGTTTGTTCTCCGGTCTGAAGACGGAACGGAATGCTTTCAGGAGCATTCCGTTGTCTTCAGTTCAGTTTTGTCCCCATTGACAATGAATGGGGACAAAACTGAAGCGTTTTATTCCGGTATTGAGCCCCTATGACGGAACTCAATACCGGAATTTTAAAAAGCTAGTGTGAAAGTAGCCTTAGCTGTGTTCTTTTGTGTACTAGGGCATCCATAGTTGTGTGGGAACGATACCTGTGTACACACATGGATGTAGTATGATATATAATAACCCTTAAAGATGCTGGGTTCAGACATCATCCAACTGTAGTGACTCCCACTTTACAGCAGTAGTTGCTTAAATGAGACTATCACTTGATTATACCCCCCAATATCAGACTTCTCCTGAGAAGTTTAGCCATTGAAATATCACTATATAATCATTATTACCTCTGGTGGCAACTAGCGCTAGATAGAGGGATGAGCACCCGTATCATCACTGCTGTCCAGCGATTGGTCCGCCGTCCTGTAAGCCCTGCCCCGGGGGCGTAGCTTTTTCCATTTAACCTGCCGGCTCGGCGGCGCGCGCTACAGCCTCCATAGAGCTGGTACAGGCACTGATGCAGCACGCAGGGTATCGCGTGTTCAGCATCTGATAGTGCGCTGACTATCGATCTCACAGACCTGTGTTCAGCTCCTGATGATTTGCCAGCTGATGTTGGTATTATGAAGCGCGTCGAGCAGCACTCTAGATAGGTCTTTAATAGATGCACTATACATTATAATCCAGGGACTTTGTTCGACCAGGGGCATAATACCAGAGACTAGGTGGGTGATCAACATATGTGTAGCCTCCCTACTGTAGTCTCCAGCTATAACACACATCGAGCATTGGCTCCAGGCACATCAAGCCTTGTTGGAGTTCTACAATGGCGTGTTAACACTAGTGTTGAGCGAGCATGCTCGGCCAAACTCGCTATTCGGCTGAGCATGCCTACGCTCGCGTCCGCTCGGTGTTCGGCCGAACACCGAGTGTACTCGAGCGCAATGCTCGAGTCCCCTCCCGGATCCGTCATGACCCCAATGCAAGTCAATGGGGATGGATCCGTTTGGTGTGACACAATAGTAAACGGATCCGTCCCCATTGACTTTCAATGGAGTTCATGACGGATCCATTTGGTGTGACGGATTACTAAAGGGGGGATCCCACGCCATTTTTTTAAATTATTTAATTTTTTTTTTTTTAAATGGAGTGGGGTCCCCCCTTTTTTCCTTCTCCAGCCAGATACAACCAGCAGCGGCAGCCTGGCACTACCAGGGTGGGAAGGGACACGGTTATTGGCCCTTCCCAGCCTAACAGTAACAGCCTGCCGCTGCCCCAGAACCGAACCCTCAATTTAGAAGGTCCGGTCCTGCGGGTACCCCGCTCTATCCGACACCCCTGGTGGCAGTGGGTGCCAGGATAATAGATGTTGGGGTTAGTGCTGGCCATACCGGCAAGCACTAAGCCCAGTATTAGTAATCAGGGCCGTCTGTAGATGGCCATGATTACTAAAACTGCAGTGTTGTAAAAAAAAAAAAACACACACGCACACTTATAAAATATTTTTTTGAACTAAATACTCCCCCAGACCGCTGTTTGACCATTTTATTTAAAAAATAAAAAAGCTAGTCCGACGTAATCCAACGAAATCAAAGTAGTCCTCAGCATTCACGATCCTTTAAAATAGAAAACAAACAAACAAACACAAACCACTTACCTCCTCAGGCTTCTTCTTTGTAGTAATTCCTCCCGTCCAGCAGGTGGCGCTGTGGTAAAACTTACCACTCTGCGCGCCGCCTTCCTTCTGGACGGGAGGAGGGAGCTGTCAGGGAAGGTAAGTAGTGTCTCTGTGTGTCTGTCTTTGTACTTTTTTTATTTTTTTTAGTTTGGGCACTCCCATAGACTTCAATTATGCTCAGGTGCTCGGCCGAGCACTCGAGCATCCCTGAGTGCTCGGCCAGAGCAACCGAGCGTATGAGCACCTGGGTGCTCGATCATCACTAGTTAATACTAATGTTGTTAGAATGTTACAACAAGATAGCACCAATTGGGGTCAATAAATGACTCTTTGGGCACCTGTTGTGTGCACACATCAGCTGAACAGATCCCCTATATTGTTATGGTGATCCATATTGCACAGTTTCCTTGGGGCATAGCCCGTTGTGGTAGCAAGGTCACTATATATTATACCCCTTCAATATAACACAATTTTTTGGAACAGGCCAGGTGGTGAGCCACATATGCTTTATGGCCATACCCCACTGTGTCTGATTCCTTGCCTGACTTAGGGATTTATGGGTTTTAAATTACTACAATAAAGTATGTTTTAAGTGGATTTTTCTCAGCAGTTAACGCATTTAATTATTATTCGCCAATCTCACATTGTCATTCAGTGAACCAATGTAATCAATGTTGTAAGATCTGAGCCGAGTAATGAAATTGAATTCCGGTTGGTCTTGATGTCTTACACTTATTATGTCCAGTAGATGGCACTTTTATCAAACCAGTCTGCATTATGTCATCGACTGAATCAAAAAAAATTGTTCTGTGCATATTACTGGACAATATGAGCCATCCATGTATTGTACTCATATCACAGAAGCATCACAAGTGATGACAGATGGATATCCTTATTCCTAAACATCGGAAGTAGTTCATGTCATAGTCTATTCAATTTGGAAATCATCTAGGATTGCTCTATTATTAATTCACACATCTTGGTATTGTCTATGAATGTAACAATATTATGCCACTTAAAGGACTGTTACAGATCTATAGGGATATGGACTTAACTGCAGGTTAGCAACCAGGCCACCATCTCCTGGGATAGTCCCAATGTAGCTGGCAGCTGAAACCAGTGCATGCACTGGAAGCTCTGGATATAAAAGATGCACCAAAAACACATGAAAAACACAAGAACAGTCTGAACAGGCACCAAGGCTTAAAAGCTGGTTTTAGACATCCAGGCAGCGCACAGATAACATAGACACAGGAAACACTTGTGGAGGGGTAGTGGTGAAGCACACACAAGGCAGGCACCCTGGGAACTTGACTGGACCACAGACAGAGAAGACAGACTTGGTTAACTTAAAGAAGTTCTGAACCCGGACATACCTTTAAATTCACCCAGGTAGCCCGCCTGAACAGGGCATCGGAGCATCTCATGCTCCGATGCCCTCCTTTGCCCTGCGCTAATTAGCTCAGGGCAAAGGCATTTAGCCCGGTTCCGGTGACGTACCAGGCTCTGCCAGGCGGAGGCTTCCGTCCAGCAGTGAGCCTGGTGACGTCACCGGCGCTGATGGGCGGGCTTTAGCGCTGCCCTAGCAAGTAAAACGGCTGGGGCAGCGCTAAAGCCGACCCATTACAGCCGGTGACGTCACCGAACTCACTGCCGGGCGGAAGCCTCCACCCGGCAGTGTGTTGTGTAAACAAAAGAGCCCTTGCCCTGCGCGATCCAGCGCAGGGCAAGGGAGGGCATCGGAGCATGAGATGCTCCGATGCCCTGTTCAGGCGGGCTGCCTGGGTGAATATAAGGGTGTGTCCGGGTTCAGCTCTGAACCCGGACAACCCCTTTAAACTCAAATGGAACTGAACTTGGAAGTAAACATGTAGAAGCACACAGGCAGGATAGAAACAGAACTTGGAGCACAGCAGGAAAACAAGCAGGAAATAACACAGGATAAACGCAGGTAAATTGCAATAGCACTAGACTATCAAACATCTTTGCTTGTCACCAGAGAACCTAAAGCTCAGGCATCCCCTGCCTAGAGAGAGTGCCTTAAAAACCCAGGGATCTTCAGCTATTGGCTGGGGAAGGATTTGAAAGCTCTTGCCTTGTAAGGGAACATAAGGCAGGAGCATAGAGGCAGAAACAGGCCTTATAAATCACTCATAGCTATATATACTATAGGAGTATAATGTTACCATTGACCATTACTCTCACACCAGCAACCAGGATACCAGATTGCCTGATGAGTGGCACAGCATCAATGCCCGCAGAGGACAGCAGGAAGGTGGCAGGTATGGACCACAGGCCCAACAATATTCTGGTTTTGACAATTCAATTTATGGCATCAATTGACAGAAAACAACATGCTATCATAGTGATTGTTTATCTGTAATGTCCCATTATTCTGCACTCCATCACTGTCACCTGAAATTTTTTGATAACTAGGTTCCCTTTCCCAATGACATCATGTCTACATCCATGACGTGGAAAGGCATGTAAGGCTTTGCCCTTTAGACACATTATCAATGACCTTGCCTCTGAGGACTGTGTTCTCCTGGACCCTGCCCTGTAGATGTGATTTCAGCAATGAGGCTGTGTCTGAGGTTACATTCATACGACTGTAGTGTTCTGTGGATCTGCACCATTGGACCAAGACTGGTGTATGATCTTACTAAATTCTCTTTTATACATTTAATAAAATTCCGCTGCAGATAAACAATGGGATTTACCCAGGTGACTTTTTATTGCAATATTATTAGTACTCTGAGTAAAGACAGGAATGGGGACCTTACATGTGCAATGTCCAGATTATTATAGAAACACAAGTAGATAAACAGTTTAATTTCTTCATAGCAACAGTTCATTCAGTGGCAGGAAATCTGGTCTACCCGTTGTTCATTGGTTGAGACTAACTACATTTTTTAGCATTAAAAATACTCTAAATTAATAATTATATAAAAACACTCAGGAAATGTTGGTGTAATTCAACTCTCCTGTCCGTTCCACTATAATTCTCGTATATGGAAACTAGTGTTATTTTTGTTCTTAATCCAGTGCCCTAGAGACAAAAAGGCACTGAACTCTGTTTTACAGTGTGATACAAGACTTTGAGTGTCATTTATTAACACTGGCATTTTAGACTGTGCTGGTAGTGCACCCACTGAAGTTACCCCACTTCGGGGAAATCCACCACCAGTCTAAATGTACCCCAGCTTCCTTGCTGCCATAGATTTAGAACATTTTTATATATCACTTCATAAATGACCCCCTTTATTCCTGCATCGTATATCAGCAAGGAAGTTCTTTCATGAACAGTATTTTTCATGCCTGTGAAAAAAGACTGAAAGGATTTCTATATCATAAAAACCTATGGCCCTGATTTATCAAGATTGGCGTGTGCTAAACTGGTCTTGATGGACCTTGTGCAGGCCTAGTCAAAAATGAAATGCCTCCATTGGCAGTCCATGTGCCATACTGAAATCTGCTCCACCTCATAGCTGGCGTACACTTCAATCAGTATATGTTGGGGCTGATGGCTCAGCCCACACCTACTTTTGCCCCACCCATTTTTATAAACTGGCATGGGTGACTAAAACCAACTTTTTAACACCAGAAAACTTGTGTCAGGGGATGATGAATCCCCCCATCCCCATATCCCCAAGCCCAGTAGCTTCTCCTTTATCCTATGCTGTCCTCAAACAGGCTAACATAGGAGACTTGAAAGAATCAATTTAAGTGTGAACTAGTATGGCTGCATTAAAGGCACACAAGTAGTTTCTACTCTTATAATATTGCTTTCTAAGTTAACCTGGTAACTCTTAGGCAAAGTTCACACTTTGTAGTTTTTTACGCACTTTCTTTTCTTTATTTCTAAAAGCCAAAATAATAGTCTATGGAGAAGTGAATTACAATTTATGAGCTTCAGCCTCATATATTCTGACAATGTATTTGTGGAGAGCTGATATTCAGTAGTGTCAAGTTAAAATGACATCTTTAGGGGTTATTTTATGTTGCTTATATTGCCTGTTTGTTCCCTGACAATCATTACTTCACTTTGCCCTAATTATACGTCTTAGTTCCTGTTTAGTCTGCATTGATCTGATCACTTGTTTAACTATCAGTTATCTACAGTCTTATCCTACACTAAAGTGACTAATACCTTGTAACAGCCCCCGTCAGGCGGCTAATTGAAGGAGACAGTTCAGTTTCCATTACTAAAGCCAGCTGAGACCCAGGCAATCAGATTGTGGCCAATAAACTATTTTTCCGGTAATAGAATATAATCCTTTCTTAAATCTTGTTAAGGAGTCAAACACCATACACTTTTCTGATTGGAAATCCTCTACTTAGCTACCTTTTACCCTCTTACATACTATAAATTGTACTTATTTAACCAATGGGGATGTGTTGTTTGAGCCATGTCCATGCATGCAGTACACTTCTTATATTAAAAGTCCTGTCCAAATGTAACGTTACATAGTCCACATTATAAATAAAAAAATCTCTACCTTCTCTTAAATAAGAATGGGTACCTCAGACAGAAACTGCATGAAACTATATACCGACTGTGGCCTTTTACACATTTTGTCCAATATACCCCCATCCTTTGCAGTACACTTTTTTCCTTTTCAAATATATAGGTCTGATATAGAACATGCTAAGAACATACCATTGCATTATTTCACCAATATTAATTTTTTTATAGCTAATATACCTGCACAGGGGCCCAGAGAGGGAGGGGGGGCCCTTTCCGGGGGGGGGGGGGTTGTTGTTGGGCCCTGGTTAGGACTTACTGTGAAACTGCTGCCGTTCTGGCTATACTCCAAAGCTGAAGGACCTTCCATGACATCACAGTCATGTGATCTTTTCAACAGTGGAAGTGGTGATAGGACCTGTGATGAGGTCATCATCATGTGACCAGTGCAGAGAAAGGCATCGCTCAGCAGTGGAGACCTGTGGAATGAATGTGATTGCCAGAGAAATGCTGTGGTTCTCCCCATTATACCTCCTCCCTGCTTAGTGGGGGGGGGGATATGTCATTTAACTGGGACTTTATGTTTGAGGGGCTGAAGGGAGGGGAGGGGTGTTAGTTACATGGGACTGTATGTTATAGCAGATTGTGGGGAGATTACTGGTGCTATTTACATGGGACTGAATATTATAGAAGTCTGCAGGGTAAGGAGTGATGGTATTTACGTGGGACTATGGGTTGGAGGGAGCTGAAGGAGGGGATTTAAGTTATTTACATGGGACTGTATCATATAGAAGACTGGTGGGAGAGGACTGGTATTATTTACATGGGACTGTATTGTATTGAAGATGGTGGGAGAGGATTGGTGTTATTTACATGGGACTGCATGGTATAGAAGACTGGTGGGAGGGGTATGGTGTTATTTACATCGGACTGCATGGTATAGAAGACTGGAGGGAGAGAAGTGATGCTATTTACATGGGACTATATTGTATAGAAGACTAAGGAAGAGAGGTTATTTACATGGGACTGTATCATATAGGAAACTGGTGGGAGATGACTGGTGTTATTACCTAGGACTGCATGGTATAGAAGACTGGTGGGAGAGGACTGGTGTTATTTACATGGGACTGTATTGTATAGAAGATGGTCGGAGAGGATTAGTGTTATTTACGTGGGACTGCATGGTATAGAAGACTGGTAGGAGGGGTATGGTGTTATTTACATGGGACTGTATGGTATAGAAGACTGGAGGAAGAGGAGTGATGCTATTTACATGGGAATGTATTGTATAGGAAACTGGTGGGAGAGGACTGGTGTTATTTACATGGGACTGCATGGTAAAGAAGACTGGAGGGAGAGGATAGGCATTATAATTTATAGGGGCCTAAAGAGAATATTATAACTCTACGGGGTAAGGCAAGAGGAATTATAATTTTAGGAGGCTCCGCAGGGAACATTATAAATACTGTGGGCAGTAGTGGCGGGCATTACTACTGAAAGCTCCATAGGAGTACCTTATAGATTGGCCTTATATCTATTAGGGGTGCCTTATTAGTACCGAGGGCACTGTAGGGAGCCTTATTATGACTGGGGGTAATATGGGGAGGGGGGACTTCTGCCTAGCAGTGAGCCCGGTGACAACACCGGCACTGATGGATGGGCTTTAGCACCGCCCTAGCTTGTAAAGCTGTCCATCAGTGCCAGTGACATCTCCGCTTAGCAATGTAAAAATGTAAACAAAACAGCCCTTGCCCTTCGCTTTACAGCACAGTGCAAAGGAAAGCAGAGGAGCATAAAATGTCAGAGGGGCTGAGTAGGGGGAGAAGGGGTTATGTCCGAGGAAAGGTAAAATCCTTGCACAGGGGCCCTCTGTTGTCTGTGTCCACCCCTGTACCTGCAGATAAAGACATGCTATATTACTGCAGACATGCCTTACAACAAAAAATGGTGATGGCTTGCTCCATCACTCATCTACAGCTGCAGAGCTTCTGGAGGGTATATTCAAGCACTTCATGGAAAATTAGATTATCTCTGTATAAAGTCCTTGGGCAGCACTGGAGTTCATCATTGAAGATGCTCCTAATGTTTAAGAAAGCAATGCAGAACATATGGAATTGGTACTCTAATACCTAATTTTACACAGTTGAAGATATAGGACATTTCACTTGAATTAATCCATCAGGACATTGAAAATACTATCATTACATTTCTACGGAAAATTTCTGCTCCTAAAGTGGTAAATTGTAACTAACCAATGGGTTTTTGCAATTGTCCCATAGAGGGCTGCAGAAACTCTAATCTCCATAGCAAGGTCAAACTTTTAGCATTGCCATGCCCTAACTGTACGGGTTACTGACTCTTTCATGCACAAATTTGGTTGGTTTTTCCTGCTTAAAAAACATCTTGAAAACCAACTGTGTTGTTTTGTTTTGTTTTTGTTTTGTTTTTTGAATATCAAATGTATTCTTTATGGCTTTTTCAAAAAAAGGTGTAATTGTATTGTTTTAGGCTTCTTTCACACAACAGTATATTTTGCGGGCTCCGATCCGCATTTTTTACTGATAGGATGCGGACCCATTCATTTTAATGGGTCAGCAAAAAATACTGACAGCACACCGTGTGCTGTCCACATCCGTATGTCCGTTCAGTAGCCCACAAAAAAAAAAAATAGAACATGTCCTATTCTTGTCCGTTTTGCAGACAAGGATAGGCATTGTTACAATGGATCCACAAAAAAATGGATGCCAAATTCAATTTGTCTGTTTTGCCGAATTTTACAAAAATAATTAGCTTTGTGCCAAATTACTTTGTCACAAACAGCATTTCTTTGTAAAAAGGGGGTGCTATGGGTGCCATGACAGGGAGCTGCAATTGTGCTGCCCCCCATCATTGTACCCCTCAGATACTGTGTTCATAGCTGATTTGGGCATCTGATATCAACCAACATACTGTAAACAACACCATACTGTAAAGCTTGTCAGCCCTGTGTTTCATATTTCATAGACTTTTACCTAACATGTGGAGCTGGTATTTTTCCAGTAAATCGCAGGTACAATAGACACCACAAAAAAAAATGTTAAAGTGTAGAAAAAAAGGCCACAAAATATCTGGGAGTGTTTTGGGTTGGATCCACACATGCAGTTTTTGTGTCAGAGCTACAAAACAGAGTGAAAAAGAGATGCGTGATGCAAGTTTTTTTAATGCCCATCACATGTCTGTTTTAAGACCAATGGTAGTCTACAGGGTTATTCACGACAGTTTTTTTGACGGCCAGTGGATAATGGACATCAAAAAATAGAACATGCCCATTTTTCACGCACTGACTACGTCTATACAATTGAATGAGTCCATTTTTAACGTTCGTTTTTCAGAAAGGCATCAGTGGAAAAAAAACGTCTGTTAAAAATTGACAGTTTATCTGTTTTTAATGGACTTTTTTTCACTGTCTTGTGCATGTAGCCTTAGTCTATAGTACTGTCTTCTTTTTGTATCTACTGTGGGTCAGAAAATTGCATTAAAGCTGAATTCAGCCTTAACATTGCAGCTAACACAAGGCAGATTCATCATGTGTGATATTTATCTCGCTACTCACAGACATTCCCCTGCAGTCATCCTGCAATGAGTCTACATGCACTGCACCATTTAAAGGTACCATGTCATATTGAACTTGTACTCAGATCTACCAGCAGCATTTTGTAGAGCAGGAGGAGCTGATCAGATTGGTATGCAGATTTGTGGGAAAACATCAAGATTCAGAATAGCTTAAAGGGATTCTGTCAGCAGGATATGCTGTATAGAGATAATGACATCTCTGTATTGGACTTAGTGCTGTCATTCTAAATATGTTATTCTTAATGTCATCAGAGCTGTACTTTCCACAAAAAAGCATTTAATTCATATTATAATTACCCACATAAGGAGCCCAAGGGGATGTCCTGGGGGCCGTTGGAGCCCAGTCACGCCACATATTTTCAAGCCCAGCACCGCCCTCCCGCTAATTATTCACTCCCCTTCATCGCTGTGTTCTCCTCCGGCTACGGCGAATCCCGCGCATGCGCAGTACCTAGTAGGAGAACACAGCGATGAAGGGGAGTGAATAATTAGCAGGAGGGCGGTGCTGGGCTCGAAAATATGCGGCATGACTGGGCTCCAACGGCCCCCAGGAAATCCCCTTGGGCTCCGTATGTGGGTAATTATAATATGAATTAAAACGCTTTTTTTGTGGAAAGTACAGCTCTGATGACATTAAGAATAACATATTTAGAATGACAGCACTAAGACCAATACAGAGATGTCACTATCTCTATACAGCATATCCTGCTGACAGAATCCCTTTAATCATTGAAATCTGTGCTCTTCCTAGTTTAGGAGTCCAGTAGGTGGTCGCAGTGCCGGGACTAGGCAGTTTGGTGCCCTAGGCAAAGTAGTCAAATGGCGCCCCCAAATTGGCCCCGCCCATTATTATAAGCCCCTCCTAAATATAATAGGCCACTCCCAGCAAACACTGTACAGCTGAAATGATATTGTTGAGTCCCGCCTGTACACATCATACAGAGAGGGGAGGACGTGTCCTGGCTGCACTGCCTGCCTCACATTATACAATAGACAACAGCAGGCTACAGCAAGGAAGCTCCTTCCCTCTCCTCAGATCCTGCTCAAGGCCTGTGGTTCCCCACCACCATCTGCCACCCACCCATGACCTGCTGCCCCCCTTGGCTGTCCTCACCCAGCTCTGAATCCTCCTTCTGCAAATGGCAGAGGGAGGAGCCAGAGCATCTCCTCTCCTACATAGCACCACATACCTCTTACATCCAGTGATGTCACCTTTGTTGTAGACGTTCTCTTTCCTCATATTCTCCATTCGGACCAGACCGCCATGAAGATTTTTCAGCCATCTCTCGTATCTGCAGAGATACAAACAGACATTAGTGTCCCACATTTCCATCATCTTCACATCTTCTGAACACCTCATCCTGCCACCCCCAATACTGTGCCTCCTAATACTATACTGCAGAAACTGTCCCCTGAAAAATACAACTACCACACAGATAGTGCCCCCTACAACAATTATTGGCACAGAGTCCCCTAAAAAATAACTGCGTCCGGACACTAATAGTATAAAGATAATGTCCCCCAAAAATAATTGTGCTAAACTGATACTGTGCCAGGGTGCCCCCAAAGTAACAGTGCTCCCCAAAATCCCACCAATAGAAATAATTATCTGCCAGAGCACACTTAATAGTAATGCCCCCATAGTGCCCATACTAGACATCGTGTTCCCCATAGCCCCCAGTAGTAGTAAAGCTCACCATAATACCCCCAAGTAGTAATAATTCACCTTGTAATATGACAGAACAAGAAATACCCCCGCTTAGTGCCTGCAGTTGAGCTAATGTCCCCATAATGTATGCCAGTATAAAATACCCCTATATAGTGCCCCAGTAAATGCCCCCATAGTGTCCCCCATAATATGCCAGTAAAAAATGCCCCTTGTTGCTGCCCCCACCAGATGCCCCTATAGTGCTCCTCTCCCCCATAATGTGCCAGTAAAAATTGCCCCCTTAGTGCCAGATGCCATAGTACCCCTATAATGTGCCAGTAAAAAATGCCCCCTCTTGCTGCCCCCACCAGATGCCCCTATAGTGCTCCTCTCCCCCATAATGTACCAGTAAAAATTGCCCCCTTAGTGCCAGATGCCATAGTGCCCCCTATAATGTGCCAGTAAAAATGCCCCTTTAGAGTTACCAGATGCCCCCCATAGTGCTCTACTGCCCCATAGAGCCCCAAAATAATGCCCCTATAGTGCCACCAGATGCCCCATAATGCCTCCCATAATGTGCCAGTAAAAAATGCCCCCTTAGTTCCAGAAGCCATAGTGCCCCCTATAATGTGCCTGTAAAAAATGCACCTTTAGAGCCACCAGATTCCCCCATAGTGCCCCCAAATGATGCCCCTATAATGCTCCACTCCCCCATACTGCCCCCAAATAATGCCACCAGATGCCCCATAGTGCTGCACTCCCCTATAGTGTCTCCCATGTGCCTATAAAAAATGCCCCTTTATTGCCACCAGATGCCATAGTGCCCCCATAATGTGCCAACAAAAAAGGCCTCTTTAGAGCCCTCATAGTGCTCCCCTCCCTCATAGTGCCCCTATAGTGCCACCAGATGCCCCATAGTCCAGCTCTCCCCTATATTGCCCCCCATAATGTGCCCAAAAAAAGGCCCCCAGATGCCCCCACAGTGCTCCTCTCCCCCATGGTGCTCCCCCCTTAATGTGCCAGTAAGAAATGCCCCAGTAAATGGGCCAGTCAGAGATTGCCAGCAGGTGCCCCCTATAATATGGCATCTATTTAAAAAAAAAAAAAACAGAAAAAAAAAACAAAAACCACTAATACTTACCTCCATCAGCAGTGATGAGGTGCAGGCCTCTTTTGGCCTGTGTCCCGCGCTGTGTGCTGCCCGGCTCAGGCGGTGCAATGATAATGACGTCATCGCGCTGCCTGAGTTGGCCTCTGATAGGCCGCAGCCATTAGTGCCTGCAGCCTATCAGAAGAACAGGGAAGGGAGACGCCTCTCCCTCCCCTGCCGCAGCATAGGCATCTGTATCGCTGTCCTGAGGACGGCGATACAGATGAATATAGAGATGAGCGCTTCCACAATGGAAGCCCTCATCTCCTACTGCCCCCACACACCGACTGCACTTAGATCCAGGGTCGCACCGCCTGTGGCGATCGGAGGTGCGGCCCTGAGGAATTAAAAAAAAAAAGTGAATGGTTCTAGGGGGGGTCCAGACCCGTTGGACCCGCGCTGTGGCTGCGCCCCCCTCCAGATGGCGCCCTAGGCGGTCGCCTCCCCCGCCTACCCCTAGTCCCGGCCCTGGGTGGTCGTATCAGTCATTGACAGCTATTTCTGTATGCACATTCATATATGGAAAGCTGCCATTCATTCAGTGGGACTACTTAATAAAGTAAAAATTTAAAGAGCTAGAATTTCAATATATAAACTATAAGTTACCGTATACTAAATATTTTCCAACAAAATTGCTCAGATCCTTCTGCTTTGTAACAGGTTGCAGTTAATTTTCATGGTGACATGTTCTTTTTAAGAGTCCACTATATTATTGCAAGTTTAAGAATATAAAATATGCATTAGCATACAACACATGGACTTACTGTGGAGGATTACATATTTAGAATCATCTTCACCTATTCAGCCTCAACACAAGATCCACCCAGGAGCTGCTCTATGACAGGTATGTTCCAGTAAAACAACCACTGAAGTGACTTTCATTTCTTCTTGATATAGCATATTAATGTTTTTTATTTCATACTATGCCAGTTGTAACACACTGCAGACTATGATAAAATGCCACATATATAGGTTAATATGATATAGAGATGTGAATTTTGAATTACAGGAGTTGGCCCACCTGGGACATTGATGGCACAGATCTGCCATCAATATCTGATAGCTGCCGGTCTGAAACCTGCTCTTATCTCCATTCATCACTATGGGAGCTCCGAAAATAGCCGAGCGAGCACGCTTGGCCATTCTCTGAAATCCAATAGCAGTAAATAGAGGGCACATCTCATAAGCATGGTCACCTCTCCATTCATCACTATGGGACTGCTTGAAATAACAGAACTATCACTACCGGGGGTAACTTCTTGAGATAGGATTGGATCTCAAACGTAGGACTTGCATCTATCTGATATTGATGGAATATTTGAGCAACATGCCATCAATATCCCAGATGGAAATACCCCTTTAGTATTCAGTATTATTGAGATAAAAATGAGTTTGTCTTGTATACTGCAGTGCGATGTTTTAATATTGTAGCTGAAAATGTAATCAGTAGCCTATTTACTACATCAAAGGCCTATATTACACAAAAGATAATAGACACTCCAGGAATGTTCTTATTTTCATTACTGTGAAGGTAGTTCTTATTTTTTAACAGCAGGAATTTGGCTGCCTCTATTCTGTTATTGCATTGTACTCTGCTGCTCCTGCTAGATGTCACAGTGACAGAATCCCTGGGACATTTTTGCATATGTTTAGCACGCTGTTGGCAGATGTCAAGGTACATTTACAGACCTGTCACTCAGAGTTTGAAGTCTCAAATGCTTATTTTATGGAATTAATATCATACACTGAGAGTCAGGTCCTGTTGTTCAACCATGAGCGTCTGTAATGAACAATACTGTTACAATTTAGTAGTACCAGACATCTTATCTTTATCAAAATGAATACCAAACAACATTTTTGTTTTCTTTATTTTTATTTTATTTTGTACATTTAATAGCCTTTTATCTGTAATCTGTAAAACAGGTCAAACAAAATTTGTGGAAGGCACTACCACAAAAAATAAGTACATAGGTGGAGTTATTAGGTCCATTTTAAATATTGGACGGACACAAAAAATGATGCAAACCCCAAAATGTTAAAAACATTGTAGAATTATCATACTTCAAGTAAACATAAACATAATTCAGTACCATGATACAGCGGTAGATGCAATGCGTAAAATAGGTTAATTATTGTATTCCTTCCTAATGTACGTTTGTTGAAGCCTCAAAATCTTGTATCTCATAGCTTTCCACTAAGGAATTAGATTAGAACTAGAGTTGATCGAACGTGCTCGTAACAAGCACTGTACTGCTGGGATCCCCTGCGCTCCGCTGCGCAGCCATCCGGATCCGTCCTCACCTGCCTGTAAGTCAATGGGCACGGATCCGTTTGGTATCACACACTAGTGTGTGACACCAAATGGATCCATCCTCCTCACCCGGCTGTAAGTCAGTGGGGACGGATCTGTTTGGTATGACACACTCGTGGCTCCTTGGCATGATAAAACACTGGAACACACTCCAAAATTCAATTGTAATCTACGTGAGGTAATTTTGTAATCCAAACAGGTAAGGTTTATTCCACACGGATAATATAAAATAGCAGCAAATAGAGAACCCTCTTTGCAAAGGGGGCTCCCAAATAACCTGAGAAGGGAGGGGAAAGGAAAATAGGCGCGCTTAGGCACAAATGGGAATTTTCTGCAGAGTCAAAACAGGGGGCAATACAAACTAAACAAAACAAGTGCCAACTATCTCTCACCGGTCAGGTGCAGTCCATGATGTGGCTCCCATAGGTCCTCCTGAAGTGTCCTTTAAATCAGCCAGTAGTAGGGTTCCTCAGATGAGGGACCTGAAGTCCTTCTCGCTTGAGCTACTGCTGAATGAGATCAGAGGACATTCCTGCCTCCTGTAGGCCAAGCTGGCTACCTTGGTGGAACTCCACTGCCCTCTTCTTCCAGAAGTCGGACTTGACCGGGTCCAGGAGGTGGTGATCACGCTGGTGAGCGCTGCAGCCACTTGCACCTTTACTTTTCCGGATTGTCCTGCTGGGACAGCAGGGCTAAGGACTTCTGGCTGCAGTGGTTCAGGCAAGGTTGCACCCAGGGAAGAAGCTCCAGCTCCCCTGGCTGCTGCTGGCTTCATCTTCCAGGGTAGTTGGTACTGATGGATCACCGTGGACTGGAACGTAAACGATGAAGTCGTTAGCTGACCCAGCTGAAAGGACTGTGATGGTGGTGGCACTGGCAGTCCAGGGATCAGAGGCTCTGGCTGTGGCTTCTCCCTGAAACAGAGGGTGCCATCTGGTGACTACTGAAGGCAGCGCACCTGTACTTCGCCTGGTGGTTCCTCCAGCCAAACTTCAGGTGGTGATGCAGGTACCAGGAGCTTTGATAATAATGTTACCCCAGTATCAAAGGGGCCTTTCAGAGATGCCATGGGGGTGTATTCCACCTGATCCCCCACGTACAGGCTGTGTCGGGGTTGGGGCAGGTATGGCCATTTCACTGACCTGCAGCCCACAAAGTACTCCTTGCCGTCCTCGTCATCCGCCAGGACGCCAGAGCCTCGTTCCACAGAAAACCACAGGACGGTTCCCTTTCGCTGCTCCAGTGAATGGAAGGCGTTGTTCTCCTCCTGGGCGGCGAAGTGGACATTCCAGCTGCCTCCGCCGCACCATCCGCAGCAGCCACACCAGCCAGATTATCTTTAGGACACTAAAGGACACGTGGCACTCAAATTCTTACACAAGTTTTACTGGTTAATAAGTAACTGTGATAACCTACAGGAGAATTCAGGCCAAGAAAAGAAGTTACATGATTTGAGACATATGACCCTGAGGAACCAGGTATTGTATCTCCAAAGAGTGTGTCTTCACACTTCAATAACACAATACTGTGCCCTATTGATGCACATATGGCTTTCAGTCTGAGTTTTCTGAGTTAGACCACTTTCATACATGCATTAAAGAAATCTAGCAGATCGTTCCAACAGAGACCAGCTTTCTGCAGTTCTCTGGTCCAGCATAGCTGGATAGTGCAGCGTGCCCGCTGAACCCCATTGACTATAATGGCGAATATGGAGTCAGGAGCTGATGAGACTCTCTTGCACAGTTGTTCCGCTCTGATCTCTGGAGTGGGTGGTGGTTTGGGGTACTCATCCCCAAAGACCATCTCTCCCCACTTGGGTCGCAGTTCTTCCTCCATGCTGTTTGCTGTGGTCTGACTCTGGATCTTGTTCAGCGCTGGTTTGAACTGGAGTGGAGGGCGAAGTAATGAGGGAGGAGTCTTCACTCCCTATACGTGCAAATAGTTAGTTCCCTGTGGGCTGGGCTGGTTTTTCCGCTCTTGAGGGGACATATCGTCATTTTCCCGCTTTGGGGGGCCGGGGGAGGGGGCAAGAAGAATGCATACTTAGCGTACGTAGCGTTCAAAATTTTAAGAACATTTACAAATAATACGAAGTGAACCTGACAAAATCCGGAGGATTTGATACGAATCTACGAAGCAGCGAATAGATTCGCTGACATATAACATCAATCGTATAAAATATAACATATAACAATAACAATATAACATCAATCGTATAAAATAAATAAAGAACAATTAATTGCACATAAGGATTAATATACAATCATGAGTAAAGCAGATTAGTTTTCTGTCAGCCATGTTTGAAAGTTTTGTTGCTGAACTTTGAAAGGTGGCATATGGAATAACAGGAGAAAAATTAATTAAACTATTACAAAGCGACGTCCATAAATATAGGGTACAGTCCTAAAACCATCTTAAAGAGAATTTGTCAGCAGTTTTGAAAATACCAACCTGTTGACAGCATTAGGTAGGGGCTGGGGACAGCAGTACAACCATAGCTTTTCTCATCAGGAGTAGTGTGGGAGAGCGTGGCCTGCACGCAATGGCGCTGGCTGCTTGATCCGCTTGCTCCGCTCGGGGTATTCAAAAATCTGCACACCGCGGCTAATCCCAGCGCTCTCTAAGTGATTGTGGAACTCTATCCAGCCCTGCTCACGATGGGGAAACTCAAAAAGCGTGCAGCTCCAGTCAAAATGACTGAATTTTTCAACAAAGCTTTGCCGCCATCCGAAGGCCTATCAGCCAGCCAAACTCCTGCGCGGTCGTCTGCACATTCCTCCCCAGTGGCGCACTTGGAATTCAGTGAAGAGCTCAGCGCACCATCTGTAGCTCAACCACTCTCGGAGCACACTATGCGTCAGCTTCTGGATTCCCTAAGAACCTCACTTCGTGAGGATATGCAAGGTATTGTTAGGGAAATTCAAAGAGATTTACAAGTCTTGGGTGACCATACGGCTCATGTTGAAAACAAGATGGCCGAGTTTGCCACATCTCACAAATCTCTCATTGATGCTCATGAAGCACTTGAGGAAGAACATGCCAAGCTTTTTGCTAAAGTACAAGACATGGAAGACCGTAATAGGCAAAATAATGTACGCCTTAGGGGAATCTATGAGTCAGTCCCTGCTGACTCTCTGGAGGACTTACTGAAGCAACTTATCTCATCAGGAGTAGTGTGAATATGAACTGTTATTCTTTCAGATTCTGCTCCTTAAATGCAATGGAGGTGGATCTGCACAGTGAAGTGCTCTCTGCTCATTCTGCATTGAGTTGTTATACAGCCCCTCACTGTGTTCTGAGTGACAGATGTAGTGGTTTCCTGTTTGTATACAACTGACATTACTCAGAGCTGTGAGGAGGAGCTGTGTAGCAGTTCAATGTAGAGAGTACAGATTACTTTACATTGAAGCTGTGCCTCCAGTGCACAAAAAAGCAGAATCTGATTAAAACCTCATATTTTCAATAATCCTGATAATAAAAACTCTACAAAAAGTAAGTCTGTACTGCTCTGTCCAGCTCCTTCCTAGGGCCGTCAACAGTTTAGTATTGTCAAAATTGCTGACGGATTATCTTTAGGACACTAAAGGACACGTGGCACTCAAATTCTTACAAAAGTTTTACTGGTTAATAAGTAACTGTGATAACCTACAGGAGAATTCAGGCCAAGAAAAGAAGTTACATGATTTGAGACATATGTCCCTGAGGAACCAGGTATTGTATCCCCAAAGAGTGTGTCTTCACACTTCAATAACACAATACTGTGCCCTATTGATGCACATATGGCTTTCAGTCTGAGTTTTCTGAGTTAGACCACTTTCATACATGCATCAAAGAAATCTAGCAGATCGTTCCAACAGAGAACAGCTTGCTGCAGTTCTCTGGACCAGTATAGCTGGATAGTGCAGCGTGCCCGCTGAACCCAATTGACTATAATGGGATGCGGCAGGAATTCAGATGCTCCCTGGATTTTAGCCGGGATTCAACCAGACAAAAAATGCTGCATGCAAAGGTTTTTGCCCGGCTGAATCCTTGCATATATCTCTGCCTAAACAAACTGCTGGATTTCTTTGTGAAACAAGTCTTACTAGTTTAAATTCAGTAGAATGAAATATGAAAATAATTCTTCTAGACAATGGTTAGGAAGCACAAAATAAAATGTGACAACATGTCACGCGGGGTCGGCGTCGCGCTCCCTCTGCACGACATCGCCGGACCTCTCCGCCCCCCTAGAGACGAGCAATAGGGAATTGAAGTGCTGGTCTTGTCAGCCAGCACTTCATGAGTTAATTCTCTGTTTGGGTTTAGCCATGTGGTGCTGATCACACCACATGGCTACTTTATATATTGTTTGGACAGCTTGCTCCGCCTCAGGTCATGTGATGCTGGCCACATCACATGATCCTGGGCGGGCTATTTAAAGATGGCAACTGCCTCACTCAGACGCCTGTGATTAGTTTATACCTTTGATCAGTGCTTGTGCGACCTTGTGTTTTGGATTTGCTATTTGGACTCTGACTTTGGACTTGGACCTCTCTTCTCTTGACCCCTTAGTATTTACGCTATCTCCTGTGTTTGACCCGGCTTGCTGACTACTCTATCATTGTGTTTGTTCCGTCTGTGTTTTGTCTCTCCCTGTGTTCCCTTTCCCTCCCTCTGCACTTACCCAGTATAGGGAATGTCTTTGTGGTTGTCCGCGGCCGCCTAGGGCCGTTTGAGGCAAGTAGGTAGGGAAAGAAGGGGGGTTTCAAGTACAGGGCACACCTTCCCTTGTCTCCCCCGTGACACAACAAGGGCCATTATATGACATATACTAATTTGAGTAACACTTTAAACATACTGCTAGACTTTCTACGGCACTTTGAGAACTGTATATTTTATCATTCTCCCCAGTTGTTTCCAACTTTACATGTATTAAATATATTTATATCTACTTGGCATACCTGACAAACAGTAATATTCAATACAGAAAGCAATGATCTGAAAGTAACAAACAAGACAAGGCATAGGTTTAAGCAAACATTTTGTTACCAAAGTAGGCAGTAACACATGGACAGTGAGCCTTAACTGGGTCCCAGCACGCTTTCCCTGCCTACTTGCACTGCAAGCCCTAGGCAGCAAGTCTGCAACTAGTCGACATTCTCTATTCTACTACAGTGATAGATGGACACACACAGAGACAGACAGAGACAGCGTCATACGGGAATAGGCCAGAACTGGAAGGACAAAATAGTACAAATTTGCAAGCGAAGCCAAAGTCAGAACCAGACACGAAGTACCAGAACACAAGACAGAGAGTGGTCAAAGGCAAGTCGCGGTCAATAGCAATAATAGCAATCCACATGCACACAGAACCAAAACTAGGAGCACAGCTAAGCAGTCTGACGCTATCACCGGAAAGGTGTATGGCCAGGAAGGGGTTTAAATAGAGCCCCGAGTCCCAGGATCAGAACCTGATAGGTCATAACTCGGCGCTCCATTAGTCAGAGCACAGCACACAGGAATAGAACAGCTGAGCCATCAACCCAAAGCTAGTCTCCTCAAGCACACGCCCACTGTGGAGAGAAACAGGTCACTACATCCCTGTCGCATCACCCAGGTGACATGGCTTCACAGCACATCTCTCTAGGCACGGTTAGGCTGAAGCTGGATATCTTACCACTGGAGACTAAACAGGTAAGTTTGTGTGTAGAAAAATATTGGGCTGGAAAAAGCCCAGTTGCTTGAAATATTTGATCAGTATGTTAGAACATGTGAGAGAGAAGTGGAATGATTGTTATGCAGGTACAGAAGGTCTGAAACTGTTATAGTGAGTCATTAAAGGGGGGATCTACCTCTACAACTATTCTAATAGCTCATATGTCTCTAAGAAAATAAAAGAAACATTTTAGTTTTTTACTCCCTACCTTCTCAAAGCCATAACTTTTATATTTTTCTCTTCACATAGCCATGTAAGGGCTTGTTTTTTGCAGGACAAGTTGTAATTTCCAACAGTTAAAATTTCATACAATGTAGTGGGAAGCTGGGAAAAAATTCAAATGGGGCAAAATTGGAAAAAAAATGCAATTCTGCAATAGTTTTATGGATTACCATATTTTTTGCCCCATAAGATGCACTTTTTTCCCCCAAAGTAGGTGTAAAATGTCATTGTGTCTTATGGGGCGAATACTAATGACGACTGTGAAGCGGTGAAGCAGGGGCGTAGCTAGAGGCTCATAGGCACTGATGCAAGAGTTCAGCATGGGCCCCCCTTCACTCAGTCCTTTGTGGCCAGGGGATGGGGAAGCACATAGCTTTCGTGAGGCAAAACTTGAAACGGCACCCCCCCATTCCAAATTCTTGACCTAACCCCTTTCCTCTCCAGCCAGAAGTGTAAGTTGACCAGCATGCACTTTCTATAATACGGGTGTCTTATGCGGCACAAGGGTCTTTGGGCCCCCTCAGGCTCCTGGGCCTGGTAGCGACCGCTACCTCTGCACCCCCTATAGCTACGCCCCTGCAGTGAAGGCTCTGTACTCACCTCTTCCTGGTCCTCTGCTGTCAGCTGTGTTGTGGCCGCGCACTGCGTGAGGGCGCTCTGTGACTTCACTCTGTGCACATTGGGTCACAGCACAGCCTCGGCAGTAAGAAGAGAGAGAGTGCTGGAGGTGATGAGCGGTGGCATCCGGAGCAGGAGAGGTAAGCAGATTTTTTTATGTTATTTGCTCTGAGGCATGGGGCTGATAGGAGGCTGATGGCTGACCTGAGGCATGGGGGACTGATCTGAGGCATGGGGGTCTCATTTGAGGGCTGAATGGGGTCTTATTTATATTGGGGCTATTAACTGAGGTCTGATTGGGGGTCATTCACATTGGGGTCTGAGCTGAGGTTGGATTGTGGGTCTGATCTGAAGTCTTATTGGGGTCTTATTAGCATTAGGGGTCTGATCTGAGGTCTGATTGAGGGTCTTATTAACATTGGGTGTCTGATTGGGGCTGGGAGCTGAGGTTCTTATTAACGTTGGGGGTCTGATTGCTGTTCTGATCTGAGGTCTAATGAAAAATACTTTTTTTCTTATTGTCCTCCTCTGAAACCTAAGTGCATCTTCTGGGTGAAAAAGTACAGTAGTTTTAGCAGAGTTTACTATACAACTGGCCTGTAACCTTCATTCTACAGTATGATTACAACAATACCACATTTATATAGTTTTTCTTGTGTACTAATTTAACAAAAACTTTGAAAAAAAAAAAGGTTTTTCTTTGCATCACCATATTCTGACCACCATAAGTTTTTTTATACTTATTTTTACAGAGCTGTGTGACCACTCATTTTTTGCAGGATAATTTGTAGTTTTTATTGATACCATTTGGCGTGTATATGACTTTTTGATCACTTTTTTTTTTTGAGAGGTGAAGCAATGAAAAAGCGGCAAATCGGCTATTTTTCTATTATGGCATTCACTGCATGGTATAAATACATTTATATTTTAATAGTACAGGTGTTTTACGACTCTGCACTGCAATTGATATTTATTTTTACTGTTTATTTTTACTATGGGGAAAGGGAGTAATTAAATGTTTTACATTTTTGTTTTTAGATATTTAAAAAACCCTTTTTACACATATTTTAAGTCCCTTAGTCCTTGCAATTACTATTACAGTATATGGGAGTTGCACTTTGTTCCTATGGAGACCTGCCACAGGCAATGCTCTATAGGAACTTCTGCTGTAATAGCCTCAGATAGCTTCAGAGGAACCAAGGCTATCATATGGAAAGAATGTCTCAGGATCTCTCTGCATTAAGGGGTTCTGGTTTGGGGGTATTTATTTATTTATGGAGTCTGTTCTAGGTTCTCTTTATTTTTAGGATGGTCTGATCTGAGTACTGTAACAGTTTAGGAAGACTTTATTCTCCATTTGTGTAGGGGGTCTAAATTTTTTCCTGAGTATGTTTTTAATCTGTGGATTGGTCTAGGGTCTGAATTAGTAACTGGGTGCCTTAATGTTGCCAAGGACAACAGCTATATGAAGTGTGTACTCCTCCTATTTGTTTGAGTGTAGGTACTCCAACTTTATAAGAAAAACATGACAGATTTGTTTCCTATGTTATTGACTCTAATGTGTTTGACCTTAAATGTTGCTTCTGTATTATAGTTTCTCTGCTCTGACATTTACTTTGATGATGTTGGTCACATGCCCAAACACACAGTGATACATAATTTGCCTATAATCAGCTTGATTACTTTTCTCAAGTAGTTTAAATACCATAAAGCCAAAACGTGACTAACAGTATGTGTGTGTGTATATACATGTAATAAGGGAGAAAGGAACCAATGTGTAAATATTTACATGATGACAAACAATATCTGATAATGACAATGGTAAGATCCAAGATAGAGCCATATCAGGCAGGCAGCATCTGTTAAAGTGCTCCGTTTATGGAATCCATTTGCAGTTTAATTGACTGTGAGGATTTGTGGTCAGATATATAAAACCTCAAAATAAACAAAAGGATTAAGTTATCAATGTGAAGACAGAAAGCTCTGTATTACTCCAATATTTGCCAGCCCATGACTTTTATACTTTGACCTTTAATCATTCTTTTTACAAGAAGAAGATAAGCATGACAGAGAAGAATGCTTTAGAGAAAGTCCAGAATAGTAAATTCCTCACTGGTTTCAAGATCTCAAAACCAACCTTCATTATTTACTTCCAGTGGATTAAGGCCACCATACACACTATATGTATGGGGCCTTAATCCACTTATTAGTGTTGTCAGCAAAACTGACTGAGAATGGCAGGTCTGGCTGACATTTTAATATGTATGGGGTAGACATGAGCGAGCCACTCGAGATTTGTTTTGGTTTGTTTTTTGAAAAAGTTCGGTTGGACCTGAATCGATTCAGGCCAAACCAAAGTTGTGTCCTGAAAGTTAATATCTCTTTTCGTTTATCTTTTATACATTTTTTTCCTCCCCACCCCTAACATATCTGGAACGCAATGTCAGCAATAGTAAATGATGTCTGTGTGGCAGTGACATATACAGGGTGGGCCATTTATATGGATACACCTGAATAAAATAGGAATGGTTGGTGATATTAACTTCCTGTTTGTGGCACATTAGTATATGGGAGGGGAGAAATTTTTCAAGATGGGTGGTGACCATGAAGGCCATTTTGAAGTCGACCATTTTGGATCCAACTTTAGTTTTTTCAATGGGAAGAGGGTCATGTGACACATCAAACTTATTGAGAATTTCACAAGAAAAACAATGGTGTTCAAAGTGCTGCCCATTGTGTTGGATTGTCAATGCAACCCTCTTCTCCCACTCTTCACACACTGATAGAAACACCGCAGAAGAGATGCTAGCACAGGCTTCCAGTATGCATAGTTTTAGGTGCTGCACATCTCGTATCAGCATAGACAATTGCCTTAAGATGACCCCAAAGATAAAAGTCTAAGGGGGTCAGATCGGGAGACCTTGGGGGCCATTCAACTGGCCCCCAAGGTCTACTTTATGTTGACATCATTTTGTAAATGCCATTTTATTTTTTTAGGAAGTTAGATGGCTTAGAAGTTTAGAAGCAATTTTTCAAATTTTCAACAAAATTTCCCAAACCATTTTTTTGAGCACCAATTCAGTTATAAAGTGATTTTGTGAGGCTTACATAATGGAAACCACCCATAAATGACCCTATTTTAGAAACTACACCCCTCAAATTATAAAAAACTGGTGTTACAAACTTTGTTAACCCTTGAGGTGTTCCACAGGAATTAAAGGAAAATGGAGGTAAAATTATTAACGTAGATTATTCATGTTAATAATTTTTTTCTTGCAACATAGCAAGGGTTAACAGCAAACTAAACCTCAATATACCTTACTCTGATTCTGCAGTTTACAGAAATACCCCATATGTGGTGGTAAACGTCTCAATGGGTTTGTGGCAGTGGTCAGAAGGAAAGGAGCGACATGGATTTTGGAGGCAGATTTTGCTAGAATGGTTTTTAGGCACCAGTTTATATTTGAAGAGACCCTGATGTACCCCTACAGTGGAAACCCTCAAAAAGTGACCTCATTTTGGAAACTACCCCTCTAATATATTAAGGGGTATCCTGACCACTTTGACCCCCTAAGCATTTTACGGAATTTGGAAACACTTGGCTGTGAAAATGAAAAGTTTCATTTCTTCCAATAAAATGATGTTTTCACACCAAATTTTTCATTTTCACAAGGGCTAACAGGAGAAAAAGCACCCAATAATTTGTTACCTATTTTCTCCTAAATACGGCAACACCCCATATGTGGTGGTAAACTGCAGGGCACATGGCAGGATTCAGAACAGAAGAAGCACTATATGAATTTTGCAGAGCAGATTTTGAGGGATTGGTTTGCGGGTGCAATTGGTTTTTATTTTTTAAGTGATTGTCTTATGTGGGGGCTCATTTTTTGTGGGATGAGGTGACGTTTTCATTGGTACCATTTTGGGGTACATAAGACTTTTTGATTGCTTGGTATTACACTTTTTGTGAGGAATGTTGAAAAAAATAGCTGTTTTGGCATAGTTTTTTAAAAAAAATTAAAAAATTACAGCGTTCACCTGAGGGGGAATATAATGTGATATTTTTATAGCAGTGGCATGACGACAGTGGCAGCAGCAGCTGTACAGAACATGATGGTAGGCAGGTTGCAGAAGTGGCATGATGGCAGCAGACAGGCAGGCAGAAAGCAACAGCAAAAAGATGGGGTACCACCATCAAGGCTAGATCTATTCATCAGAATCAGCCACAGGAGTATGAAAATTCTCCTGAATCCAGGCTTGTTTCATTTTGACAACAGCACTGTTTTGGACACTGACAGACAAGGACAACTTTGTCTGTTTGGGTGTCACCACTAGGGTTGACAACTCTGTCCGAACCCGATTCATTCCAAAACTTTGTTAATAATATGCGCTTCGTACAGCCTTACATTATATTGGCTCCGCTAAGGCAAACATCTTATCACCACCAATAAATCAAGACTTGACTATTCTCATGCCTGGCCCATTACAGTTAGTTTCTGTGTATAGTTTCTGTGAACTTGGGTTCGTTAATGACCCACAAACCCAAGTTCAGATTCGGAAACATTAATACATGTGCAGAAACTAACTGTAACAGGCCAGGCATGAGACTAAACAAGTCTTGCATTACTGGAGGTGATAAAAAGATTGCCTCAGCATAGCCAATACATTATAAGGCTGTATGGAGCGCATATTATTAATGAAGTTTTGTTACATTAACAAAGTTTAGAAACGTTAGCTACGCTCAACCCTAGTCATCACGCCCACTGCAGTGCTGAAAACCCTCTCCGAGATGGCACTGGAGGCTGGGCAACAAAGAGATCATGCTGTACTAGTTCAGGCCACTGTTTCAGTCAGCCTCCCAGAAATCCATGGGGTTAGAGAACATGGTATGCGTCAGAGACTAGCCAGAGTTTAGGTAGGCCTTAACCCGGGTGTTGAGATAAGAGCTGTCGGACTACTGATTTGCCTCAGCCTGGTGTGGCACATGGAAAAACTGCTCCATTATGTTGAGAAGGCTGAAATGGCTGCAGCTGCTACTACTGCTGTTGCAGCTTCTGCTGCTGGTGGCGGGGGGAGGGGGTGACTCTGCGGAGGGCAATGAGAGGCCTCCCTTTCAGGCATGCTGGCAGCAGGCGTCTACTGCCCGTAAGCTGTGGCAAGCTGCATACACAATGTTTCCTGTTAATAAAGTAAATTATCTTCCCTTTCTGCTAAAGGAAAACATTCCCCCATTTTGACTTGGAAGCAAAGGTATAAAAGCATGACTATCCAGTATTCATCAGACTACTTGATGTCAACAGTATGCCTGTGTGTCACTGCGTAAGCAAGCAAGCATATAGCTCACCATTCTAGCCAGTATTCCCCAGGAGTCAGTACTTTCCGTCTCCACCACCAACTGAGACAATTAGGTGTCTTGGCCAGTGCCATCCTCTTCATCATCCTCTTGATCCTCCACTTCTGACTCCTAGTGGCAGCTCCTCATCCTCATTTTTATTATCCTCCTCCTTCTCCACTGCAGATTCCCTTTGTGTGTCCACAAGAACTATAGGGAGGACAGAAAGATGCATCAGCTGCTCTTCTTTCGCTGTGGTCTCCTGACGCATGAGCGACAGCATCTGTTTAAGATAAATATGAGAGGGTCCCTGCTAACAAATTTTCTGGCCTCTTCGAAGGTCTTTAGCACCCATCAGGCATCTTGGATGAGCTGCCATTGCCTTACCTCGAAGCAACACATGTTCCCTGCTGCTGAGGTTGTCTGATGCATGAGAATATTGTTTATGACTTTCCGCAGGTCATGCAGATGCTCAATCATGTGCAATTTTGAATTCCAATGACTTGGCAAGTTGCAAAATTAAGAGGTATAACGACAGGCCATTCTGTCTCTGCAGGTCCAGGAGAGCTTTCCTAACCACGTAAGAGTAGCTGAGGTGCTTGGACAGTCTCCTGGACTTTGCCAGTATCTTACACACACTTCTGTACTTACTTAGAAAGTGCTGCACCACTAGGTTAATGACGTACACCATGCAGGGAGCATGGGGGGAGGGGGGGTTGTGGACAGCTAGCAGGATGCTTGATGTACTTGAGTTACTGCTCATGAATGTGGCTACGCACTCCCAGGCCAATCAGCTCCAACGTGGTGTGGTAACATTAGACTTGACACATGTGATAGGAAGGTGTGGTAGTGCAAGTGACCTTGTGCCCTGCTGCTGTTGGGGACGGAAATGCGTACATGGAGAATACGTGCCTGATGTAGGAGCCAGGTTGACACAATCGTGGGGGGTCAAAAGGATCTGGCCTCGTTTCCGGGGTGCTGCCTTGCAACTGCTGGAAAAAATATTTACCCAGTGGGCTGTAAAAGACATGTACTGTCCCTGCCCATAACAGCTTCTTCAGGTGTCCAGCACAGCGAGAATCGCAAGGAGTGTCCCATGTTGTCTGCCACGTGAGAGTACAAAGCAGGGGTAGCTTTTTGGCAGTAGACTCAACTAAATGGTACGGCAGCAACTGCACCGCCAGCAACTTGACCAGGTAGGAATTAAGCTTGGATTGCTGGGCACGTAGAGTTATTTCATGGCAACGCATTCCGTTATCAATGGCTGATAATGGAGAAAGGTTGGAGGAGTAGTCTGAGCAGGAGAAGTGGAAAGGAATTATGACAATGTGAAAGACACCATACTGCCCATGGATGCGCCCTGGCTGGTGCAAGGGGGACCAGAAGAAGGAGAGAGGTCCTGTTGCAGTGGCTAGCTGCCACCTCCATTTGCCACTTTATGTGGTTCAATAAAGCTGTGTTGGTGTCCACATCTTATTTTTTTCACAAGGCAATGCTTTTGTCTTCTGGCAGCATGGAGAAAAAATGCCAGACGGGAGATACTCGCACAGCAGAGGCAGCCAAGCTCAACATAGCTCGGGTGCGTTTTGGGCTTAACCCACCGACAGCATCAGCGGCATCACCAGATCCTGGAGTAGACGTGGCCTAGCTGTTCTTTCAGAGGTACATGGCCTCTGCTTTTTATTGCTGTTGCCATCACCTACTCCTCTGATGTTGCCTCCTCCTCGGCACCCGATCCGGCTCCCAAGTTCTGTCCAGCACAAACTCCAGCACATCAGACTGTGAGATATCATGGTGGGTTCTTTGCCCCACCCCCCACCCCACACTGCTGTGCCCAGACTGCTACTGTCACTGCCCCCAATGCCTACTACCACCACCAACACAGCTATACCTGGGGTCTGCAACCTCCTTCTCAGGGTAGTACAATGGGGGGGCGGGGCAGTTTGGGATGATGGAGGAATGTGCTGCGGAGAGCATAGTGGGGGGAGGCTAGAGGAATGTGCTGCTGGAGATCCCGGTGAGGGGAGGCTGTAGGAAGGAGAGGGCCAGTAGATTTGAAGTAGCAGGGAGACCAGAGGCTGGTGCTCTGGAACAGGCAGATGATGGGCAAGAGCAGGCTTTCCAGTGCATCACAGCAGGTCCCTCACATAATAGTGCGTCACAGCAGATCCCCCCCATGACAGGGTGTCATCAGTAGATCCTCCATAATATTGTATCAGCAGCCAATCCTCACCCCATAATATTGTGTCAAAAGCAGATCCGCCCATAACAGTGTGTCGCAGCAGATCCCCCTATAACAATGTGTCACAGCAGATCAGATTATGAAATATTTTAACACATCTTAAGTTCAAAATATTTTTTTTTCTAATTTTCTTCCTCTAAAACCTAGGTGTGTCTTATGGGCAGGTGCGTCTTATAGGGCTACCCACATTCTGGCTCTGGGTCCTTTGTTTGGAACCCTTCCGTAGCTGTGTCATTTTTGCGCCTTTCAGATAATGTGCGCTAGCCTGTGTATTGGTGTACTAATCACATATATATATGCTGTTTTGAATATAATCAACATACAACAGCACCACCCCTCTCCCCCCCAAAAAAAAAAATTATTGAAAACGTATGAAGACTGAAATAAAGACAAATGGATTTGGGCCTAAATTCGTAATCACTCCCAGATACATTTGTGTGCTACCCTGTCTATTGGTATAGTAATCATGCATAGATGCTGCTTTGAATATAACCAACAACCCCAATAAAAAAACTTTGATTGGAAATGTATGAACACAGAAATAAAGGGAAATAGATTTAGACCTAAATTCATTATCGGTCACAGATACTTTTGTGCATATGCTGGTTTAATTAAATTGAACAAGTCCCAAAAAAATAAAATTCCAACCATGTGGAGAAATAAATGAATGTAAATGGATGATTAACCCCTTCCCGACCAGCGCCGTACATGTACGGCGCTGCGGGAAGGGACTTGCCGCCCAGTCCAGTCCAGGAGCTGCGCCCGCCCGATCAGCTGCGGGGGACTGGCTGTGCCCAGTAGCCGGACCCCTGCTGCGTACGCCCGCATCGGTGTTTTCACCGATGCGGGCGTATTAACCCTCACATTGGCACCAATGACAAAGTCAGGGGGAGATGGAAGGTCCTTAAAAATGATTTTAGGGAACTAGGAGAAAAGCTCAAGTCCAGGACCTCCAAGGTAGTGTTTTCAGAAATACTACCAGTGCCACGAGCGTCACTAGAGAGACAATGGGAGATTAGGGAGTTAAATAAGTGGCTCAGAGGCTGGTGCAGGAAGGAAGGGTTTGGGTTCATGGAGAACTGGGCCGACTTCTCTGTCGGCTACAGACTCTACAGTAGGGACGGGCTGCACCTTAATTGGGAGGGTGCAACTGCCCTGGGGGAAAAAATGGTTAGACGGCTGGAGGAGCTTTTAAACTAGGATCTGGGGGAAGGGTGGGGGGTAATACTAATAAGGGGGTAGATAGTGTAGATAGAGAGTGGGTCATAGTAGGGGAGAGTGGGGGGTTAGTGGGGGTTGGGATTAGTGAGGAATGTAGGGAGAATATTGGGCAAAACATCAACCAAAGTAACCCAAAAACCCCGGATATTCACTTCACAGGTAATAGTAATTTAAAAATGGGGGTAAAAAATATACATAGACCTCTTAAGTGTATGTACACTAATGCCAGAAGCCTGACTAATAAAATTGGTGAACTGGAATTAGTGATGTGTGAGGAGGACTATGACATAGTGGGAATAACTGAGACATGGCTGGATGATAGCTATGACTGGGCAGTTACATACAGGGTTACAGTCTATTTAGAAAGGATCGCCAAAACCGGAGAGGGGGAGGGGTCTGCCTTTATGTAAAGTCCTGTCTAAAGCCCACACTGCGGGAAGATATAAGTGAGGGACATGAAGATGTGGAGTCACTGTGGGTAGAAATAAATGGAGCCAAAAACAATAATAAAATACTAATAGGAGTTTATTATAAACCCCCTAGTATACCAGAGTCCATATAAAATCTACTTCTAAACAAAATAGATGAGTTGGCAAATCATAATGAGGTCGTTATTATGGGGAATTTCAACTACCCAGATATAGACTGGAAAACTGAAACCTGTATATCTCATAAAGGAAACAGGTTCTTGGAAATAACCAAAGACAATTACCTTTCCCAACTGGTTCAGGACCCGACTAGAGGGACGGCCATACTGGACTTAGTATTAACCAATAGACCTGACGAACAACAGATGTGCAGGTTGGGGGACACCTGGGAAATAGTGACCATAATATAATAACCTTCCAACTGTCATTCAAAAGAGCGTTTCTTCAGGAAGGAACAAAAATAAAAAATAAAAATTTAGCCAACTAAGAGAGGCCATAGGCCTAACTAACTGGGGCAAAGTCCTCAAAAATAAAAATACAGCCACAAAATGGGATATTTTTAAAAGCATCTATATCTATATCAATATCTAATTGTGAGAGGTACATACCTTATGGGAATAAAAGGTTAAGGAACAAGAAAAAAACAATGTGGATAAACAGAACTGTAAAGAAAGCAATAAATGACAAACAGAAAGCATTTAAATCACTAAAACAGGAGGGGAGCGAGGAAGCATTGAAAAACTATAAGGAAAAAAATAGAATATGTAAAAGACAAATAAAAACAGCCAAACTAGAAACCGAGAGATTAATCGCCAAAGAGAGTAAAACTAATTCTAAAATGTTCTTTAATTATATAAATGGTAAAAAGTATAAACCTGAAGGTGTCGGCCCTTTACAGAGTAATGAGGGGGGAGTTGCAGAGAGCGATGAGGAGAAAGCAAAGCTACTAAATATCTTTTTCTCCACTGTATTCACTGAGGAAAATAAACTGTCAGATGAAATGCAGAATATAAAAGTAAATTCCCCATTAAAAGTGCCTTGTCTGACCCAGGAAGAAGTAGAGCTGCGTCTTAAAAAGATTAAAATAGACAAATCGTCAGGACCGGATGGCATACACCCCCGTATCCTAAGAGAATTAAGTAATGTCTTCGCCAGACCCTTATTTCTGATATTTAAGGACTCTATACTGACAGGGAGTGTTCCACAGGATTGGCGCATAGCAAATGTGGTGCCAATATTCAAAAAGGGTCCAAAAACAGAGCCCGGGAACTATAGGCAAGTAAGTTTAACATCTGTCGTGGGTAAACTGTTTGAGGGTTTTCTAAGAGATGCTATCTTGGAGTACCTCAATGAAAATAAGCAAATTACTCCATATCAGCATGGCTTCATGAGGGATCGGTCATGTCAAACCAATTTAATCAGTTTCTATGAGGAGGTAAGTTCTAGACTGGACCGCAGCGAATCAATGGATGTCGTATATCTGGACTTCTCCAAAGCATTTGACACTGTATCACATAAAAGGTTAGTATATAAAATGAGAATGCTTGGCCTGGGAGAAAATGTCTGTATGTGGGTAAGTAACTGGCTCAGTGATAGAAAACAGAGGGTGGTTATTAATGGTACATACTCAGATTGGGTAACTGTAACTAGTGGGGTACCACAGGGGTCAGTATTGGGCCCTGTTCTCTTCAATATATTTATTAATGATCTTGTAGAAGGCTTGCACAGTAAAATATCAATTTTTGCAGATGACACTAAACTGTGTAAAGTAATTAACACAGAAGAGGACAGTACACTGCTACAGATGGATCTGGATAGACTGGAGGCTTGGGAAGAGAAGTGGCAGATGGGCAGATGAGGTTCAACACTGACAAATGTAAGGTTATGCATATGGGAAGGAATAATGCAAGTCACCAGTACATACTAAATGGTAAAATATTGGGTAACTCTGACATGGAAAAGGACCTAGGAATTTTAGTGAACAGCAAACTAAACTGCAGAAACCAGTGTCAGACAGCTGCTGCCAAGGCCAATAAGATAATGGGTTGCATCAAAAGAGGCATAGATGCCCGTGATGAGAACATAGTCCTGCCACTTTACAAATCACTAGTCAGACCACACATGGAGTACTATGTACAGTTCTGGGCTCCTGTGAACAAGGCAGACATAGCAGAGCTGGAGAGGGTTCAGAGGAGGGCAACTAAAGTAATAACTGGAATGGGTGGACTACAGTACCCAGAAAGATTATCAAAATTAAGGTTATTCACTTTAGAGAAAAGACGACTGAGGGGAGATCTAATAACTATGTATAAATATATCAGGGTTCAGTACAGAGATCTCTCTCATGATCTATTTATCCCCAGGACTCTGACTGTGACGAGGGGACATCCTCTGCGTCTGGAGGAAAGAAGGTTTGTACACAAACATAGAAGAGGATTCTTTACAGTAAGAGCAGTGAGACTATGGAACTCTGCCTGAGGAGGTGGTGATGGTAAGTTCACTAAAATAGTTCAAGAGGGGCCTGGATGTATTTCTGGAGGGTAATAATATTACAGGTTATAGTTACTAGAGATGGGTCGTTGATCCATGGAGTTATTCTGATTGCCTGATTGGAGTCGAGAAGGAATTTTTTTCCTAAAGTGGGGAAAATTGGCTTCTACCTCACAGGGGTTTTTTGCCTTCCTCTGGATCAACTTATAAGAAAACAGGCCGAACTGGATAGACAGATGTCTTTTTTCGGCCTTATAAACTATGTTACTATGTTACTATGAAATGGCCCCCCAGGTGAATGCTGCAAAAAATTTTTTTTTAAAAAACTATGCCAAAACAGCCATTTTTTTCCCTCTTGCCTCACAAAAAGTGTAATAGCAGGCGATCAAAAAGGCGTATTTAACCCAAAATGGTACCAATCAAACCGTCATCTTGTCCCGCAAAAATGATACCCTACCTGAGACAATCGCCCAAAAAATAAAAAAAAATATGGCTCTCGGAAAATGGCAACACAAAAAAAAGATTTTATTCTGTTCAAAAATAAAGCTAATGTGTAAAACTTTCCAAAAATAAAAATGGTAGACATATTGGGTATCGCCGCGTCCATAACAACCTGCTCTATAAAAATATCACATGATTTGCCCCCTCAGGTGAATTCTGTAAAATTTAAAAAATATGCCAAAACAGCTATTTTTTTCACCTTGACTCACAAAAAGTGTAATACCAAGCAATCAAAAAGTCTTATGTACCCCAAAATGGTACCAATGAAAACGTCACCTCATCCCGCAAAAAATAAGCCCCCACATAAGACAATCACTTTAAAAAATAAAAATCAATGGCTCCCGCAAACCAATCCATCAAAATCTGTTCTGCAAAATCCATATGGCGCTCGTTCTGTTCTGAGTCCTGCCATCTGCCCCCACAACAGTTTACCACCACATATGGGGTGTGTTGCCGTATTCAGGAGAAAATGGGTAACAAATTATGGGGTGCTTTTCTCCTGTTACCCCTTGTCAAAACGAAAAATTTGGGGCTAAAGCAACATTTTATTGGAAGAAATGAAACTTTTGATTTTCACAGCCAAGTGTTTCCAAATTCCGTAAAATGCTTAGGGGGTCAAAGTGGTCAGTACCCCCTTAATATATTCTTTGAAGGGTGTAGTTTCCAAAATGGGGTCACTTTTTGAGGGTTTCCACTGTAGGGGTACGTCAGGGTCTCTCAATTACAAAATGGTGCCTAAAAAACATTCTAGCAAAATCTGCCTCCAAAATCTGTATGGCGCTCCTTTCCTTCTGACCACTGCCACAAACCCATAGATAAGTTTACCACCACATATGGGGTATTTCTGAAAACTTCAGAATCAGAGCAGTGTATATTGAGGTTTAGTTTGCTGTTAAACCTTGCTGTGTTGCAAGAAAAAAATTATTAACATGAATAATCTACCAAAAAAGTGAAATTTTGAAATTTCACCCCCATTTTCCTTTAATTCTTGTGGAACACCTCAAGGGTTAACAAACTTTGTAACATCAGTTTTTTATAATTTGAGGGGTGTAGTTTCTAAAATGGGGTCATTTATGGGTGGTTTCCATTACATATGCCCCTCAAAATCACTTTATATCTGAATTGGTGCTTAAAAAAATGGTTTTGGAAATTTTGTTGAAAATTTGAAAAATGGCTTCTAAACTTCTAAGGTTTCTAACGTCCTAAAAAAGTAAAATGACATTTATAAAATGATGCCAACATAAAGTAGACATATGGGGAATGTAAAATAATAACTATTTTTGGAGGTATTACTATGTATTTTTAAAGTAGAAAAATTGAAATTTGCTAATTTTTCAAAAATTTTGCTAAATTTGGTATTTTTTTTATAAATAAAAATGAAATATTTTGCCACAAATTTACTACTGTCATGAAGCACAATGTGTGACGAGAAAACAATCTCAGAATGGCCTGGATAAGTAAAAGCGTTCCAAAGTTATTACCACATAAAGTGACACATGTCAGATTAGCAAAAAATGGCCTGGGCAGGAAGGTGAAAACAGGGCCGGGGTTGAAGGGGTTAAGGGCCAGCCCTGACACGCATATTTCATGTTAGCACTCACAGGTAGATTGCTGCCCTACCCTGTGTTTTGCTGTAGCAATTACAAATGGATGTTGTTTTAATCAAATTGAACAATCAGGAAAAAAAATTAAATTCCAATCATGCGGAATTGGAATTCATGGAAACAAACAATTGAGGCCTAACGCTCAATTTCTCGTTAGCACTCACAGGTAGCTTGCTGCCCTACCCTCTGTTTTGCTGTAGTAATCATGTACAGATGTAGCCGAGCTAAAATTGACTCGGATAACACATTTCACTGTGTTATCTTGGTTATCTCGTGAGAAAAGCCATTAAAAACCAATGTAAAGTCATTTGAAGGCTATATACACCTTTGGGGGCAATTTGTTATTATTCTATTATACTTATTTTGAGCTAAAAATCATTTTTTCAAGTGGTCTTTATAAAAAAAAAATTGAATTCTTTTTGTGTACATAGCTGAAATGCTGGAGTAGCAGCCTGTAGATTTTCTGTCTTTTCGGTGATTTGGGGAGCTAAGGGGCTTCTTATCTCTGATCTCTAGCATAATATACACTGATTATAGCTCAGTTCTTATCTTACTGTTAAGAATGTGGCTTAAATAAGTGTTTAGTAGTTTAGAGATAAGGTTTAGAGATGAGCGAGCATACTCGTCCGAGCTTGGTGCTCGTTCAAGTATTAGGGTGCTCGCTGCTCGGAGTATCTCGCCATGCTCTAGGAAATGGCAACTTCCGCATCGTGCTTTTTTGGCGCCTATAAACTCAGCCAATCACAAGCCAGGAGACTCTGCGGTACACCCAGCATCACGTGGGGCCATTACATGTCGATAGCAGGGGTTGGCTGGCCTGATCAGGTGACCCTGGAATATACTACTAACTGGCCGCGGTGCTCGGCTTAGATGCTGTCTGGATGTCGTTAGGGATAGAGCTGCTGCGTTTCAGGGAGAGTGTTAGGGCCTGCATTTAGTTATCTGTTAGGCAGGAATCACCCACAAAGAACCCAACAGCCCTTCTAAGGGCTACAAGACATTTTTTTTGTCTCCTGGCTTGGCTGGCTGGCACTAGTAGTGCAGCTATCGCCATATATAACCCCCTATTTTTTTAATGTTATATCTCAGTGATACAAATCCATTGCACACAGCAGTGTGGAACGATTCTGTCCAGGTGACACTTTCTGTACGTCACTTAATACAACCAAGTCTTTTGCTGCCTGTCACGTATATAGCTTGATCCCAAAAATCTCTGTGCGACATTTGTCTGGGTCGCAGTCTAAATAGCCACCGTCAGTAGGGTGTCAGTTAGCTCTACAATAGTTTCTGCACGTCACGTTCCAAAAAAAAACAAAACTCCAAAAAAATTTTTTTTTTAAAAATAGTTTTTTAGTTGTTTTAGCTCAGTGATACAAATCCATTTCACACAGCTGCGTGGAACCATTCTGTGTGTCACAGTTCATCTGTCCACTCACGCCAATCCATATTTTCTGTCCAGGTGACACTTTCTGTACGTCACTTAATACAACCAAGTCTTTTGCTGCCTGTCACGTATATAGCTTGATCCCAAAAATCTCTGTGCGACATTTGTCTGGGTCGCAGTCAAAATAGCCACCATTAACAGGGTGTGAGTTAGGTCTACGATAGTTTCTGCACGTCACGTTCCAATAAAAACAAAACTACAAAAAAATATTAAAAAAAAAAATATCTAAAAAAAATAGTTTTTTTGTTGTTTTAGCTCAGTGATACAAATCCATTTCACACAGCTGCCTGAAACCATTCTGTGTGTCACAGTTCAGCTGTCTACTCACTCCAATTCGTATTTTCTGTCCAGGTGACACTTTCTGTACGTCACTTAATCCAACCAGGTCTTTTGCTGTAACGTATATAGCTTGATCCTAAAAATCTCTGTGCGACATTTGTCTGGGTCGCAGTCAAAATAGCCACCATTAACAGGGTGTGAGTTAAGTCTACGATAGTTTCTGCACGTCACGTTCCAAAAAAAACAAAACTACAAAAAAATATTAAAAAAAAATATAAAAAAAAATAGTTTTTTTGTTGTTTTAGCTCAGTGATACAAATCCATTTCACACAGCAGTGTGGAACCATTCTGTGTGTCACAGTTCAGCTGTCCACTCACTCCAATCCGTATTTTCTGTCCAGGTGACACTTTCTTTACGTCACTTAATTAAACCAGACTGAACAAGTTTGTGGGTTTCAGTACACCAGGCCCATTTATTTTTTATTTTTTATATAATACACTTATATACAGAAAATGTTGAACCCCAGGGCTAAGGGTCGAGGATGAGGGCGTGGGCATTCAATTACTGCAGGGGGCAGAGGCCGTGGTCCTGGGCAGGGTGAGACAGTACCTGCTGATGAGGGAGCAGGGGAACGCCGCAGAGCTACACTCCCTAGCTTCATGTCTGAACTTACAGGGACACGTGGTAGAGGACTGTTGAAACCACAACAGTGCGAACAGCTGATGTCGTGGATTGCGGACAATGCTTCAAGTAATTTGTCCACCAGTCAGTCTTCCACGCAGTCCACCCACGTTACCCAAGGGAGCACTCCTCTGGCTCCTCCACCTCAACCTCCTTCCCTCCAGTCTGCCCCCTCCCAGGAAAATTTGGAATGCGATCCGGTATACTCTCAGGAACTGTTTTCTGGACCCTTCCCAGAGTCACAAACCTCTTCTCAGGTTGCTGCTGACCTCGTTCCCGCTGCCCAAGTTTTCCAACTGTCGCAGTCTGTGGGTGATGATGATGATGATGACAGTGTTGAGTTAGTGGAAGAAGTTTGTAAAGAGGTGTCGGACGATGAGGAGACACAGTTGTCAGACAGTGGTGAAGTTGTCAGGGCAGGAAGCCCGAGGGGGGAGCAGACTAAGGAATCGGAGGATGACGAGGTGACTGACCCAAGCTGGGTTGATATGCCGAGTGAAGACAGTGCTTCTGAGGCGGAGGCGAGTGCTGCACCAGAACAGGTTGTAAGAGGCAGTGGTGTGGCCAGAGGGAGAAGCAGGGTCAGAGCTGGTGCATCATCAGCAACTGTTTCACGTAGTGAAGCTCCCGTGGCGAGGCCTAGATGTTCGCAAGTCTGGAGGTTCTTTAAAGAAAGTGAGGATGACCGACGGACTGTGGTGTGCAACCTGTGCCACACCAGGATCAGCAGGGGTGCCACCACTACTAGCCTACCCACCACCAGCATGCGCAGGCATATGAGTGCTAAACACCCCACTCAATGGAACCAAGGCCGTTCACCACCTCCTGCGGGTCACACCACTGCTCCTTCCCCTGTGTCACTCGCTGCCTCTGCTAGTCAACCCCCTGCGTCACTCGCTGCCTCTGCTAGTCAACCCCCTGCCCAGGACCCCGGCACGAGCGCCTCCCGCCGGAAAACCACACCTTCGCCTCCACGATCCTCCACAGTGTCCACCAATGTGTCCCAGTGCAGCGTTCAGCTGTCTTTACAGCAGACGCTGGAGCGCAAGAGGAAATACAGTTCCACCCACCCACATGTCCAAGCCCTCAACGTCCACATCTCCAAATTGCTTAGCCTGGAGATGCTGCCCTACAGGCTGGTAGAGACCGAGGCCTTTTACAATCTCATGGCGGTGGCTGCCCCTCGGTATTCGGTCCCTGGTGGCGGCTCTGCAACTCGGCAGACTGACACATGTGCCATGCCTGGCCCACGTGTTCAATCTGATAGTTCAGCGGTTCCTCAAGACATACCCCAATCTGTCTGATTTGCTCACCAAGGTGCGCCGCATCTGTGCGCATTTCCGCAAGTCGACCACAGATGCTGCCACTCTCAGGGCAGCGCAGCGCCGCCTACAACTGCCCGCTCACCGACTGTTGTGCGACGTGCCCACGAGATGGAATTCCACATTAAACATGTTATCCAGAGTTTACCAGCAGCGCAGAGCGATTGTAGACTGCCAGATGTCAACTTCCACCAGAACTGGTAGTCAGGTCAGTCAGATTCCTCAAGTCTACAATGAGGAGTGGATGTCTGATATCTGCCAGGTGTTGAGCAACTTTGAGGAGTCAACACAGATGGTCAGCGGCGATGCCGCCATTATCAGCCTCACCATCCTGCTGCTTTGCCTGTTGAAAAACTCACTGCTCAGCATCAAGTCGGATGCTTTGCGCTTGTCACAAGAGACGGTGGAGGAAGATACGTCGCTTGATAGCCAGAGCACCCTCCGGTCTGTTTCTCAGAGCGTATCGGAGGAGGGGGATGAGGATGAGGAGGAAGAGGAGGAGAATGTCGGCAAGACAGTAGAGGGTACCAGTGCTCAGTCCTTAAATCTTGAGCATGTATGGACTGAAGAGGAGGACTTGGAGGAGGAGGAGGAGGAGGAAATGGAGAGTCAGGCCAGTGAGGAGAGGGAATTCTTGCGTGTTGGGACTCTGGCGCACATGGCAGACTTCATATTAGGCTGCCTATCCCGTGACCCTCGCGTTAGAAGAATTTTTTCAAACACCGATTACTGGGTGTTCACTCTCCTGGACCCACGGTACAAGCAGAACCTTTCCACTCTCATCCCTGCAGAGGAAAGGAGTATGAGAGTGAATAGATATCAACAGGCCCTGGTGCACAAGCTGAAACAATTCTTCCCATCTGACGCCGCTAGCGGCAGAGGGCATGGTTCTGTGGGCCAAGTAGCGGGGGAGAGGAGCCGAGCAGGCAGCTTGTCTAGCACTGGCAGGGGAACGCTTTCCAAGGCCTTTGCCAGTTTTATGTCACCCCAGCAAGACACTGTCACCTTTCCCTAGTCTAGGCAGAGTAGGGGGGAGCTGTACAGAAAGATGGTGAGGGAGTACCTAGCTGACCATACCAACGTCCGTAGCGATCACTCTGCTCCATACAACTACTGGGCTTCAAAGCTGGACACGTGGCCTGAACTGGCGCTGTACACCTTGGAGGTGTTGGCCTGCCCTGCCGCTAGCGTGCTGTCAGAGCGTCATCACTGTCAACTGACAGGCTGACGCTTATTAAAATGAACAAAGCCTGGATTTCACCGGAATTCAAATCTCCTCCGGGGGAAAGCAGCTAAAGATTAACATTACTTATGTATCCGATTCCTCTTCTCTACTCCTCCTCCTCCTCCTCCATGTCGTCTTTGCCTAACGCTGACTAAAAAAACGCCATTTTTTAGAGGTCCAACTGGCACTCTTTTACCACAATTTTTCAAGAGGGCCCCCTACATGCCCTTTCTCTAAACAATTTACCCGGATAGGGGACGTATTAGATATTATACTGATTTTTATTTGTTCCTCTTTTAATTGCCTCCTGACCTGTTATAGGCAGAGCATGGACACGTCCCCTTAGCTGCAGTAGAAAAGACACTCCCCTGGCCAGAGCAAGCTCTTTTTCATTTTCCGTGTTCGAAAAATCCATGAAATATATGGTCCCAAGATAGGTGCCGTATACGGTATTAAACTCAGAAGAATACATACCGTACCGGTTGATGCTAAAGTTTTTCCAAATCCATCCAGCTGTTGTCACCACCACACGCGCTAGCCCAGGGGGCACTCCTCTGGCTCTTCCAGCTCAACCTCCTTCCCCCCAGCCTGCCCCCCACCTACAGGCCCTCTCTCCAAACAATTTACCCGGATAGGGGACGTATTAGATATTGTACTGATTTTTTTGTTTGGTTCTTCTTTTAATTGCCTCCTGACCTGTGATAGGCAGAGCATGGACACGTCCCCTTAGCTGCAGTAGGAAAGACACTCCCCTGGCCAGAGCAAGCTCTTTTTCCTTTTCCGTGTTCGAAAAATCCATGAAATATATGGTCCCAAGATAGGGGACGTATACGATTTTAAACTGAGAAGAATCGATACCGCACATGCCCCACTAGGAGAATTTGGGATAATGGTGGGATTAGGCAGCCTCAGAGGCATCCATGCATGCTGCCCCTGCTGTTTCCTGTCCATTTCCGTGGTGTTTCCATCATTTTCTGAGGTTTCCAGGTTTTCACCCAGCCTTCCCTAGGCAGAGCCTTGGTCCCCTGCAAAAAATGCTCGAGTCTCCCATTGACTTCAATGGGGTTCGTTATTCGAAACGAGCACCCAAGCATCGGCAAAAGTTCGACTCGAATAACGAGCACCCGAGCATTTTAGTGCTCGCTCATCTCTAATAAGGTTTATTAGATAACCAGCACAAAGTGAAAGTAACAGTCACAGAGTTAGAAAAACAGTTAATCATTTGTGACAGTTAACCCCTGGCAGTAGAATACAAGCTTGATTGATTTCTGACTGCCCTTGATTGTTTTTTTTTCTTTTCACTGTCCCTGACTCTATAAGATGTTTTTTATAGTATACGTAATACCCAACCACTCTCATTCACATCTGCTCATTCTGGTAGGGCACCTCCCTGACTGCTGCAGGGAGCGTGCTCAGCCTAGGAACCAATCAGGGCAAGCCATCCACCCTCCACTTCTTCTCATGGTCATGTGAGAACTTTTCTTCTTCCTCCCCAGTGCTTTTTTGCCACCGACATGTGCACAAAACGGTGCTACATGCAATTTTATGGATTCGTCTGCCATGAACCTAAAAATATTCGGGTTTGGCTGCTGTCCGAAAAATAGCAATGAAGGTCTCCACTGATAGGAAGCAATGATCTTTTAATGGATACAGAAAGTATGTTATAAAATTGTTTACTTTTCTTTATGCTAAATTTGCCTTCATTTGGAGAAATTCCTTCTTTGGGGCTGCCTACTATAACTGTCCCATCCTATGCTATGCTATTGTGTCTTCGGATTTCTACGGTTGACTGTTTGTAGTCTGAGTGTTTTATACCATGTTGATTATTTAAATTGTTTCCTGCCATGGCAGTTCTTTTTACTGTTGGCAAATAATGACAAGTATTTATTAAAAAAATGCTTGGAAACATACATAGCTTCTCAATAAACTATCTAACAGATAGGCATGCTGGGTGGTATAGTTCAGCAATTAACTTATTTTTCAGACCATGAGACCAAAAGTAAGGGGAAAATGGCAGTGTATCTTACAATCCAAATGCTAATGTCTGCTTCCATTATGGAAGCAGTCATCAGCATGCAGGAGGCGCAGGGAGTGGTGAGGGTAGCCCTGTACCAGCTATTCTCACCCTCCAAGTTCTTCCTCCTAGCCCCGCTCAGCACTATGACCTGAAGCTTTAAAACTTCAAGTAGCATTGCAATGCGGGACAGAAGAAGACCAGGGAGCAGTGAGTCCTGGATCTGTAGAGTGGCAGTGCCATCCAGAGCTAGCAAGGTAAATGTATTTCTTTTTTAAATGTCTGATCTGATGGTCTGAGGGGGGTCTGATCTGAGGCTGATGGAGGTTGGGGATCTGATGATGGTCTGATCGAAGGTGTGATGGTGCGGTTGGGGATCTGATTTTGAAATCTGATCTGAGTTCTGATGAAGAATGGGGGTCTGATTTGGGTGACTGATGAGGATTGGTGGTCTGATCTGATGTCTGATGAAAATATTTTTTTCCTTATTTTCCTACTCTAAATCCGAGGTGAGTCTAATAGTCTGATGTGTCTTACAGTCCGAAAAATATGGTACATTACTGAGGGAGGCAGTTACTGCATTGAAGTAGTTTAGACACTTACTTTCACTACAGTAAATGGACTGCATTAGAATATAAAAGTAAACAGTATGAAAAGGCATTAAAAAAACAATGGGGGGAATTTATCATTAGGAAAATATTTGAAGTCAGTTTTGCTTCAGTCTGTGTTGGAGTACTTTCTGCCACATTTATCAAACGTCACAGGTTGTTTGATAAATGTGCTTGTCCTTAAACCTAACACTTCTGTCTAGAGAAGCTACTCCACTTTTCCTACTCCACCCTCTTCCTGGAGTGAGATTGCGACTATTTTGCGACTTTTTTTAAAAAGTCGCAATGATAAATCTGGAGTGAAACTCATTAACATGGCTAACCACACCCACTTTTCCACCCATATTACAAACTGGAGTGAGTTGTGTACACATGCAAAAAGTCGCAAAAAAATGCGCAAAAAAGTCGCAAAAGCCCTATCGTGCGACTTTTTGAAGACAGAATTCTGGAGTGAAGGTGTGATAAATCAGGGCCCATGTATTCTATTTAAAAATCCCAGGACATATGCCAACACAACTGTAGATGACCTTTAAAATGAATACACAAAATCTCATTGATGACATACTTTTTCTCTATTTTGTATAAAGCAGAAAATTAATGACTGAAAAAATAAAGCTTTTCAAGTTGTATAAAAGGCAGTGACACTTTATAAGGTCAGGATTTGATGTGCTTTTCATTCCACTTTCCCACATTCAAAATACAAGCCAAAGAGAGTGATTCATAAGCATGTACTAAGTGGAATACATCAGCTGAACACAGGCCACTCAATATGACAAGAAGGTCACTACTGAGGGACATAATTCACTCACAGCACTTATACAACAATATTGCAGACTCCTGAATGAAAATAGTGTAGATGAAATTCATTCATAAAACGGCAGCCCACTTTATGGCTTGTATTTTAAAGCATAAATATTAATGAACAATATGATGCAGCTTAGGGAAGGTATATGCCACCAAAATACTCAAAACCAAAATTCCCAATTAAAACTTAACATTTAATAAGCTCAAGATAAAAAATCTATTCATCCCAAAACAAACAACAAAAAATAAGTGGATATTAAAATAATTCAAATCTCCAGACACAAGACATGATTATAGATATATATCACCTGACAACATGATTGTAATATATGATAGAAGAAAAACGTTGTGACGGAATGTCTGGTTATTTAGACTCACGGTTTAGATGACCACAGATAGGAGGTACAACAGGCAGCCAAAGAAGTGGGGTCGGGTCAATGGACAACTACTGACCCTAATATGTCCCTGGGGCTACCCCTGCCTACAAGCGGAGCATCCTCCCCGAAAGGGGCGACCCCACTTCTCGGTGGCTAAGCCCTTACTGGTACCTAAATTAGCCCTGAAGATGTACAGTCGTCCTTTATGTAGATTTCGTCTCAACGCATTTCCCCATAAACGGTGTAGGTCAATGGTTCATCAGGAGACTTAGGCAAAATAAAACATAAGAACAATTGATGGCAAGTGATGTGGCACCCAGATAATAGAGAGCGCTCAGAAATGGAAGAAGCGCCTCTATAAATACCTGTATGGGCAGTGCTTTGAAAGAGAGCTGTCACGAGTGGGCTTGCGTCTGGTATCAGACGTTCTGCGCGGCTTTCAAAAGTGACATAATTTGACATGCTTTTCCCTTGGTTTGGTTGCTGTTTACCACACCTCTTCCCCTCAGCTGTTGTGGCTATGGTAATTGTCTTTCCTCTATTTATTCCTTCATCTCCCAGCATTCACTGCGGTTTATACTTTCTGCCTACTTTGTAGTGTGTGGTGTGGATCTCGGCTGAGATCTGGTTGCTGCGATATCTGCTTTAAGATAAGTGACATTTTCCCTTTTGTGGTTTTCCTTCTGGAGTCTCCTGTTCGTCCTTACTCTTGGAGGAATGGGTTGACTCTTTCCTGTGTCACTAGCTGCAGGGTTCTTTAGGGTAAATTGAATATTAGTTTCCTGTGTATGAACTCTCCTACCACTAAGGCTTGTTCATACTGGTAGTCAGTCAGGGCCTAGTTTCAGGGTTCCCTGCAGGAGGTGACCGTTTCCCTGGTTTTGGTCTTTTCCCTTCCCTCGTACGCTCGGTGTGGCTATTCCCTCCACACCAGAGCGTGACATTATAAACCGCCAAAACAAAAATTTATGTCATTTTTGTGCTGACATGGATGCTATTGCTGCACTTGCTGAACGGCTGCAGGGACTCAGTTTGGAGGTGGCTGACATCCGCAACCAGATTCAGAGACCACAGGCTGGTGGTTCTGGGGGTGCTGAGTGTCAGGCCTGTTTGGAGCCTAAGGTCCCCCTCCCGGATAGATTTTCTGGGGGACGTGATAATTTTGTTCTATTTAGGGAGGCGTGCAAATTGCATTTCAGACTGTGTCCACATTCTTCTGGTAATGAGGAGCAGAAGGTTGGTGTGGTCATCTCGCTGCTTAAAGGGGATGCGCAGTCATGGGCCTTTTCTCTGCCGACCGGATCGCAGTCTCTCCGGTCAGTAGATGAATTTTTCAAGGCTTTAGGGATTATCTATAATGACCTGGATCGTATCTCCCTGGCTGAGACCCAGATACGTGACCTTTGTCAGGGTGAGCGGCCGGTTGAGATTTATTGCTCTGAGTTTCGGAGCTGGGCGACCAATACTGAATGGAACGATCCGGCTTTACGTACCAATTCTGTCAAGGTTTATCTGAAAGGCTGAAGGACGCTTTGGCCTTTCAGGAAACCCCTGTGTCTTTGGAAGCCGCCATGTCTCTTGCTGTGCGCATGGATAGGCGCCTGAGAGAGCGATCTAGGGGTCCCCGCTCTCAGGACGTACTATCACATAGTGTACTGTCTTCCTATGACACTTTGGGTGAATATTCCCCTAGTTTGATGTCAGGGGACGAACCTTTGCAATTAGGGGGAGCCACTCCTGTTTCCACTCGTAAACATTTTGGTAATAAAAAGGGTGTGTGTTTTTTCTGTGGTCAGAAAGGACACTTTATCAATGTATGTCCATGCTTTCAATCTCTAAAAGAGAGAAAAGAAAAGGGGGCATTGAATTCTCATCTCACTCTTGGTGGGGTGGGTATGGAGACTGAAAATTTGCATTTGTCTTCATCCTGTAGTACCCGTTTTCTCCTGACTGCCGAGGTGGTGCTAGAGTCAAAGGTTGTGAAAATTAAGGGGTTTATTGACAGCAGGGCAGGGGTGAACTTGATTGATGCTCAGTGTGTCCGTATGCATGGATTGTCGCCGAGTTCTTTGGATAAGAGGATTTCTGTGTTTGCCATTGATCCTGCACCTCTACCTCAGAAGTGTTTGTCTCAGATGGTGCATGATATCAAATTAAGAGTGGGTGAATTTCATCAGGAGCTTATTTCATGTTTTGTGTTGGAAGGTCTTCCTGCTCCTGTGGTTCTGGGTTTATCGTGGTTAAGCAAACATAATCCGTCCATTGACTGGCATACTAGATAAATTGTGGATTGGGGTGATTATTGTGTTGACAATTGCCTTAATACATCTTTTTCTGCTTTAACTACTAAGACTCTTCCTTCTTTTATATTG
>ONZH01027860.1:0-21402 GCA_900303285.1 Rhinella marina | reverse complement strand
CTGGAAGCTCACATTAAAGATCTGGAGAAGCATATTGCAACACTGAGGGAAACAAGAGATCTTGAGAGGGGCCTGCTTCTCACAGAACAGGCAGTTATGGGGTCTGTTATGGAGGGTGGCAGAGAAAAATCAGGAGGCCCATGTAAGGAGTTGGGTTAACCCGAATAGAGGGAGTGGCAAGGGTCTAGGAAAAGGAAGGCCAGTCCTGCTTCTGTGGCACCCAAGCAAAATTGCCAAGTTAGGTGATGATGCGAGGGTGTCAGTCTTAGAAATGGCAACCCTAGTGGATACTGGTCTCCCTAACAGCCAGGGGAACAGTCCATCTAGTAGTGAGGGGGATGGTAAAGCAGGCAGGCCAAGACAGCTAGTAGTGGTAGGGGATTCCATGATCAGGAAGATGGATAGAATAATTTAGCGCCAAGACTGCCTCAACCGAATGGTTTGCTGTCTCCCTGGTGCCAGGGTTCGGCATGTGGTGGAACGGGTTGGACACATTACTGGGAGGGGCTGGGGATGACCCAGCTGTCGTGGTCCATGTGGGAACCAACGACAGAATTAATGGTAGGTGGAGGTCTGTTAAGAATATTTATAGAGAACTAGGAGCCAAGCTGAAGGGATGGACCTCCAAGGTTGTATTCTCAGGAATACTGCCTGTGCCATGCGCATCGCAGGACAGACCGCGGGAGCTGAGGGAGTTGAATGCATGGCTCAAGTCTTGGTGTAAGGGAGAAGGGTCCGGGTTCTTAGAGCACTGGGCTGATTTTTCATTGGGGTACAAATTGTATTCTGTGGATAAATTGCACCTGAATGGAAGAGGGTCTGTTGTGCTGGGGGAGAGAATCTTAGAGGGGTGGCTGAGTTTTTAAACTAGGGATGTGGGGGGGAGAGAACAAGCAGAAAATAAAGCAAAGCATGCAGTGGTAGATAGGTTAGAGAGTGGTCAGAACAGAGTGGTGGGTGGAGAAGTGGACCATGGGGGGAGGATAACAGCAGTGGATAAGGCGATCTATGTGTTACAAATCAGCAGAAAAAACATGTCTAGTCAGAAAACATCAATAAATTACATTTCTAAACCTAAATGTACAAAAACACATGGTAATTTAAAGTGTATGTTCACAAATGCCAGAAGTCTAGCAGGCAAAATGGCTGAGCTTGAGGTCATGGTACTGGAGGAGGAAATTGATATAGTTGGAGTTGCTGAGACATGGCTGGACTCTTCGCATGACTAGGCTGTCAATCTCCAGGGTTATACTCTGTTTTGGAGGGATAGGGGGAATAGGAAAGGAGGAGGAGTATGTCTGTATGTCAGAAGTAGTATAAAAGCGAGTATGAAGGAGACAATAGTGGGTGAATGCAGAATCCATGTGGGTAGAATTACAAGGGGAGACTAACAATGAAAGAATTATTTTTGGTGTAATTTATAGACCCCCAAACATCACTGAGGAGATAGAGGATCAGCTGCATAGACAAATAGAGCAGGCTGCCCAGGCGGGTACAGTAGTGATTATGGGAGATTTTAACTTCCCTGGTATTGACTGGGGTCATGGATCGGCTTCAACTGCAAAGGAGAGAAATTTTCTTAACTTATTGCAGGATAATTTTCTGGGCAAAAAGTTTAAATGATCCAATAAATTTCGTTCCACTTCACAATTGTGACCCACTTGTTGTTGATTCTTCAACAAAAATTTAAAATGTTATATCTTTTTGTTTGAAGCCTGAAATGTGGCAAAAATTGAAAAGTTCCAGGGGGCCGAATACTTTCGCAAGGCACTGTACATAGAGAAGCATTATGCTTCAAGTTCTGAGGGGGATCCAGCCCATTTTTAAAATAGGATATTCTAATAGGGCAATGAGAGGCAGAGAATGGATTGTCCCTCAGAACTTGAAGCATACATGAGTGAGGTGGAGGTGGGTTGTATTTCTATGGGGGTGCTGGGTCTATGAGGGAGGTTGTATGTCTATGACAGAGATGCTGTGTGTCTTGAACTTATAGTATGTTATTACTACTAGTGCAAGCCACACAGACCCTCCCTATGTGCCTCCCTCCACATTACAGGACAGTGTGTGAGTGTCTCTATACAGGGGCGCACCTACAGGGGGGGTCCAGCGGGTCTGGACCCCCCTAGAACCATAAAGAAATTTTTTTTTTTTTTTTAATACCTCAGGGCCGCACCGCAATCGCCACAGGCGGCGCGGCCCTGGTTCGCTTTGCGGGCGGCAGCAGCGCTAAAGAGGAGAGGGGAGAGAGGTTTTTCTCCTACCTCTCCTCTGCGCTGCTGTAATGTCGTATCTGATTGGTGGAGAAGCAGAGGGCGGAAGCTGCTTCTCCACCAATCATTTCAAGCCCCCGCTCCAGAGCCCCATGTGACTGGCTGCCCGGCCAGTCCTTCCACCGGGCAGAACAGCCATCCAGCCGGACCTCGCTCCCGCAGGAACAGCCATCCGGCCAGCCGACCTCCTGCTGCAGCAAGAGAAAATGGTGAGTCTGTGCCCCCCCTGCCTTGTATTGTGCCCCCCCCTGCCTTGTATTGTGCCCCCTGCCCTGTATTGTGCCCCCCCCGCCCTGTATTGTGCCCCCCCTGCCCTGTATTGTGCCTCCCTGCCCTGTACCGTGCCCCCTGCCCTGTACCGTGCCTCCCTCCCCTGTATTGTGCCCCCCCTGCCCTGTATTGTGCCCCCCCTGCCCTGTACCGTGCTGCTCTGTACCGTGTTGCCCCGGCCCTGTATTGTGCCCCCCTGCCCTGTACCGTGCCGCCCTGCCCTGTACTGTGCCCTTGTCTTTTACCATGCCTCCTGTACCGTGCCCTGTACTAGGGTTGCACGATATATCAAAAACTCGGTACGGTTTCGGTACCTAGTGTGGTACCGAAGCTCGATACCGAGTTTTCTTGCCGTCCGATACTTAGAACATGGCGTGCGCAACACTTTGATGCGGTTGCCATGTTCTAATATCTGCCGCGCTGCCAGGGGCCCCGCGCCCCCCTCAGATCAGCCCACCCAGGTCCCAGCCACTTAAAAAAAATAATCATACTTACCTGTTCTGGCCGCCGCTGTCCTCACTGGTTCCGCGCTCCACCTTCTTCCCTGGCGCGCACTATGGACCTGACGCAGCGTCAGGTCATAGTGAGCGCCAGCAGGCAAGAGAGTGGAGCGGGGAACCTGAGGACAGCGGCGGCCAGAACAGGTAAGTATGATTTTTTAAAGTGGCTGGGTGGGCTGATCTGAGGTCTGATGGGGGCACATTGTGTTGATCTGAGGGGGGGCCACAAGACGCTGACCTGAGGTCTGATGGGGGCACATGGGGCACATTGTGTTAATCTGAGGTCTGATGGGGGCACAAGACGCTGGTCTGATGGGGGCACAAGACGCTGACCTGAGGTCTGATGGGGGCACAAGACGCTGACCTGAGCTCTGATGGGGGCACAAGACGCTGACCTGAGGTCGGATAGAGCCACAAGACGCTGACCTGAGCTTTGATGGGGGCACATTTTGTTGATCTGAGGTCTGATGGGGGCACAAGACGCTGATCTGAGGTCTGATGGGGGCACAAGACGCTGATCTGAGGTCTGATGGGGACACAAGACGCTGATCTGAGGTCTGATGGGGGCACAAGACGCTGACCTGAGCTCTGATGGGGGCACATTGTGTTGATCTGAGGTCTGATGGGGGCGCAAGACGCTGATCTGAGGTCTGATGGGGGCACAATGTGTTGATCTGAGATTTATTATCCCTGTACGGTGACATCACTGTGTTTATTATCCCTGTACAGTGACATCACTGTGTTTATTATCCCTGTACAGTGACATCGCTGTGTGTATTATCCCACTGCAGGAAGAGGTAAGTGGTCTGTGTTTGTGTGTTTGTTTTCTATTTTTCAGGGTCGTGAATGCAGAGGACTACGTCGGATTCGGTGGACTACGTCGGACCAGCTTTTTTTTTTTTTTTTAATAAAATGGTCAAACAGGGGTCTGGGGGAGTGTTTATTTCAATAAAATGTTTTATACTTGTGTGTGTGTATTTTTTTTTTACAATACTACAGTTTTAGTAATTACGGCTATCTACAGACGGCCCTGATTACTAATACTGGGCTTAGTGCTTGCCGGTATGGCAGGCCAGCACTAACCCCAACATCTATTACCCCAGCACCCACCGCCACCAGGGGTGCCGGGAAGAGCCGGGTACCCGCAGGACCGGACCTTCTAAATTGAGGGTCTGGCTCTGGGGCGGCTGTAGGCTGGTACCATTAGGCTGGGAAGGGCCAATAACCGTGTCCCTTCCCACCCTGGTAGTGCCAGGCTGCAGCTGCTGGTTGTATCTGGCTGGTGAAGGAAAAAAGGGGGGGAACCCCATGCCATTTTTTTTTTCAAAAATTTCATTATTTAAAAAAAAAATGGCGGAAAGAGAACGTCTACAACAGAGCAGACACCACTGGATGTACGAGGTATGTGGGGCGCTGTGTAGGAGAGGCGATGCTCCGGCTCCTCCCTCTGCCATTTACAGAAGGAGGATTCAGAGCTGGTGAGGATGACCAAAGGGGGTCAGCAGGTAGGTGGCAGATGGTGGGGGGGGGACGCTCAGGCCTGGAGCAGGATCTGGGGAGGGAGGAGAGTGGAGGATCTTCCTGGCTGTGTGTAGCCTGCTGTTGTATATTGTATAATGTGAAGCAGGCAGTGCAGCCAGGACACGTCCTCCCCTCTCCATATGATGTATAGAACTGGGCCTCAACCATATCATTTCAGCTGTAGTGTTTGTTGGGAGTGGTCTATTAGATATGTGAGGGGCTTTTAATAATGGGCGGGGCCTATTCTTCGCCGGGGCCGCAACTTTACTCTGCTGTTATGTCTTTAATGTATGTGGGCGTGGAGAAAAATAGCCCCACCCACAAGACGCCACACCCGTTTTCCTTTTCGGACCCCCCCTAGAAAAAATTCCTGGGTGCTCCCCTGTCTCTATACCTGTCCATGCTCTCCAGACTCCAGGCTCTCCTGCAGGTCACCCGGATATAGGACCTCAGCCACAGGCTGCACGGAAGATGGATGGGCTGAGGGCTCTCACATTGCTTCTCATTACAAAGGCGCTGGTCTGTAACAGCTCACGTTGGCAGAGCATAGAGCAGAGGTCAGGTGTCAGCCTCCAATAAGCAGCGCAGGCAGCAGAGGCAAGGAGGAAGGGAGAAATCAGGAGGATGGCTGGGGCCCGGTATCTATCTGTCTACTGTTACTGGTGTGCAGCACCATGCAGCCTAGCCAGGCCCCCTAACCTCACGGGCCCCATAGCCAGTGCCTGGTCAGCCTATATTGACGGTACGCCACTGGGAACTACAAATGCCATGTCATTGCTCTAATACATGTGCTTTAATGCTGTAAGAATCCTAGCAGGCTGATGTACCTACATTCATATTTCTCACCACTAGGTGGTGCTATTACACAACTTATATATAGGACATGCTCAGAGTATAGAGAGGAGTGAGGAAGGCAGGAGGGAAAAGAACCATTGGCGGACATACCGCCTGTGCAGCCGAACTCAGGGCACGAGGGGGACCCTTCTTATTGGGCTGGCGGCAAGGAGAGATGAGCGCTTCCATTTCCATCTCTGTATTCTCTGTCCTGAGGATGGCGATACAGATAGATGTACTGCGGGGCAGGGGAGGGAGAGGCGTCTCCCCTGCCCGTTCCTCTGATAGGCTGCAAGCACTAGGCCTGCAGCCTAGCAGGGGCTGCTTGAGCCGTACAGTGCGGGACACAGGCCGGAAGAGGCTTGTATCGCATCACTGAAAGAGGCAAGGAGGATAAGTATATGTTTTTTATTTTTTCATTTACGCCTTACTAAGGGCCCTTTCTGGCACCCATGGGGGGCACTATGGACGAGGAGGAGCACTATGGGAGCCCTATATTTACTGGCTCACATGGGAGGCACTATGGAGGAGGAGTACTATGGGGGGCCCTATATATACTGGCTAACATGGGGGGAACTATGGAGGAGGAGGAGCACTATGGGGGCCCTATATATACTTGCACACATGAGGGGCACTATGGAGGGGGGTGAGCACTATGGGAGGCCCTATCATATATACTGGCACACATGGGGGGCACTATGGAGAGGGATGAGGACTATGCGGGGCCCTATCATATATACTGGCACACATGGGGGGCACTATGGAGAAAGAGGGGAGAGGAGCACTATTGGGGTCATTATATGGGGCATTATACTGGCACACATTATGGACGCATTTTATACTGACATATTATGTCAGGCACCATGGCACAGTATCAGCTTAGCACAGTTATTTTTGGGGAACATTATGGTTACACTATTAATGTCAGGGACACTTTCCTGGGTGCAGTTATTTTTTAGGGCACTGTGTGCAAATAATTACTGAAGGTGGTAGTATCTGTGTGTAACTAGTATTTGCAGGGGGACTGTTTCTGCAGTATAGTTTTGGGGAGCACAGTGTCTCAGTATTGGGGGTGGCAGGATGGGGTGTTCAAGAAGGTGGGAGAATGATGGAAAAGTAGGAAACTAAGATGTCTGTCAAACTCTGCAGAGAGAAGAGATGGATGAAAGAAATCATCATGGTGGTCTGGTCTGAAAGGAAAAGATAAGGACAGAGAACGTCTACATCAAAGGAGACATCACTGGATGTACGAGGTATGTGGCGCTGTAGACTACTTTCACACCTAAGTTAATGATTCTGGCAAGCTATTCCAGCAGAGAACAGCCTGCCGGAATTCACTGGTTCCGGCCCCATTAACTATAATGGGGTCCGGCAGAGATCTGGCCACAATCTGGAAAATGCCAAGAATCAGCAGGAAACAAACTGCTGCATGCCTGAGTTTGTCCTGCCAACTCCTTGCATTCTCTGCCAAAGCATAGTGCTGCATGTATGAAAGTAGCCTTACCCGGTATGTTTTGTAAGTTTAGTATTGCTGTACATAATGTTAGGACACCATAGGTTAAGTTGAGAATTTGGTTTGGGGGGGGAGGAGGGGGGGGGGGTTGTCAAGCAAATTCTTTGCACAAGGGCCCTTAGCTGTCTGTGTCCACCATAAAGTAAATCTGTCACCAGGATAATCACTATTGAAGTAAAGCCATAGCCTAATAGCACTTAGAACGTTATTTCCAGATGTACCTTTTGTTTCAGCAATAGATGTTTTCTATCTTCTGAAAATCCAGTTTATTTGGTATACAAATGAGCCAGTAAGGTGCCCAGAGAGGTGTCACTCTTGCAGGAAGGAGCCCAGGCACGCCTTCCTACATCACATTCAAGCCATAACTCTTCCCCCCTTTTTCCCTGCTCCCAGCATGAGGGCGGGCTTGGGCACTAGCAGGGGCGTGTCTGGGCTCCTTCCTGCACGAGTGACACCCCTCTGGGCATCTTACTGGCTCATTTGCATACCAAATAAACTGGATTTTCAAAAGATCGAAAACATCTATTGCGGAAACAAAGGTACATCTGGAAATAAGGTACTAAGTGCTAATATTATACTGGTGACAGATTACCTTTAAGTAACCAGTAGAAAGAATGGAGCAGAAGACCACTAGGGAGACCGCCCTGTTGGTTGCTAGAAGCTAATCTTGTTCTGGAAACTGCAAGCTAGGTAAGGAAGGAAAGAGTAGGAATTTTAGAAAGTCAGAATTTATATCTTACTACCCTCCAGTACCATACTGTGGAAGAAGCCAATCTTGTATTCACCATGCCGTCCAGGAGTCTTACAGCATCAACCTTTGAAAGGAAGCATTTTTTTACTGAAATATTATCTAAAGCAGGGGTGCACAACCTTTTCTGGTTGAAGGAATCCCAAGGGCCAAAAATAAAAGTTAAAGCGCTATTACCAATTGATATACTGTCTTTATGGTGTATTGTACATACAGTATATACTATAAATGTCTGGTTATGCCTCCAGAATTTCCATCTAATGGGAGAGAATACATGAAAAATGCATGTGAGCAGCCAAAAGACATAGACATACATGTCTGTCACCAAATGGTTGGGGGCCACACAGAATGATATCGAGGGCCACATGTGGCCCCCGGGCCGCAGGTTGTACACCCCTGATCGAAAGCATTTTTGTACTGAAACATCATTCACCACAAAGCTCAAGTAAAAGTTTTAAAGTTTTGCAACAATCTTGACTCCTCATCTCTTCCGTGGTCCTCCTCTGCACCGCGAGGTGCTGGCGTCACGACAGACAGGGACCCTGCCACCTACCACCCTAATCATGTGTCATCAAGGGCAACTCGAACCATCATCTGGCAGAGCCCCTGTACCAACCAGATAGTGCCCCGAAGGAACCATTGTCACCTTTCTTATCACTGCACGCCGGCCAAGGGAGCAACAGAATCACGAGTAACATTATACCCATTCGGTTCACCAAAACTTTTCCACATTTTTTCACGTTACACCCACAAACTTAAAAGGGTTTTCCAGGATATTATTACTGATGACCTATGCACAGTGTATATTGTACAGCGGCTGTGCTTGGTATTGCGCTTAGCCCCATTCACTTGAATAGGGCTGAGCTGCTCCTAGGCCATGTGACACACCGGACCCCAGCGATCAGAAACTGATGACCTAATGGGGGGCATTATTAATTCTAGGGGGCTCTAATGGGGGTATTAATATTACTGCATACCTCCCAACTTTGGAGACGGAGAAAGAGGGATAAATAGTGCGGAGCGCTAGGCCACCCCTCTAACTCCACCCAAAACATAATTATACACCTAATCCCACCCAGTCCCCTTACTGTCCCACATAGTAATTATTCCCCAGTTATGTGCCCCCAGTAATATGCCCAGCTGTGCCCCCCAGTAATGTTGCGCCTCCAGTAATATGCCCATATTGTGCTCTCTAGTTTATGTTGTGCCCCCAGTAATATGCCCATATTGTGCTCCCCAGTAATGCTGTGCCCCTAGTAATATGCCCATACTGTGCCACTCACAGAAAAATAAAAAAAAAATAAAAACCATATAGCAGCATATATAAAACCTTCCTAGCAGCATCACCAGCAGGAGATCTTCTTCTCTAGTCTGGAGGGAGGCGGAGCCAAGGCTGACTGCCGGTCCCGCCCCTCACCCAGACCGAAGGTGTAGAGAGCAGAAGGGTGGGACCAGCGGTGGGACCCACACCTATAAGACAATGGGGGCATATCCTAGCGATATGCCCCCATTGTCTAAGATGAGAATAACCCTTTAACACCCTGTGGTAAGCCACGCCCCCACACACAAAACTTCGCCCCTTTTGGGGTGTGGCTTACACTTGGCCCCTACTTGGGAGGCATGTATATACCGCTTTGCTGTATATTACACACATTCCTCTGTGTATATTATATGTATATATTATTGTGCTGTACATTACATACACATTCCTCTATGTATACTATATATATATATATATATATATATATATATATATATATATAGCTTTGCTGCACGTGTACCCGGCTCTGTGCAGCACATCTGACCAATCAGCCACGCGCTTACACACAGCTCTGCTTCTTTACTGCCAACCAATTCTGCAGCCCCGCCCAGCAATCACGCGTACACACGTGACGGATCACATGGTCGTGACATCATCATAGGTTCTTTGCCCAGTAGAACATAGTCTGACTCCTCCTTTGCTCGTCATTAATCACATGACTGCGATATCGCTAGGAATTGGCATCTTCCTGTAATGATGGAGGCGGCTCTGGAGCAGCACCTAGAGGAGACGTAAGTGTCTCTCCTAGACCCTCATACAGGAGTGACAGCCGGGGAAGCGCTGCTGAGCTGAGCTTCAGATATTCATCCACCTGGCCATGTTAGGGGGTTCCAGGTCAGGTCTTACCCTTGTGGGTCTGTTGGGTGTGACCCCTGCGTGTCCACTGATCAGCAGGAGTGCCACAAGGTGTGCCCATTCCTGGGCAGCTGTGTCTGGTACTGAACCTCTGACACAACCCACATGGATGAGAGGGACACTGTGTCAGTTATCTTAGTGAACTTAGGGGGTCACATTGTACCAGCTGACAGCCTCTAAGGTTATGTTCACATGCAGCAGATTTGTAGCAGAAATGTCAGTGTCTGTAGCAGAAGAGGACTGCATGTGTGAATATGCTCAGTTGTGCAGCTCCATCAGACAACTGACTAGTAGTGTTGAGAGAACTTTGTGGTTTCAAGTTTGGCGTACAAGGTTCGGGATAGCTAGGAATCCTGTTACGGATTGCGCCATCATGGACCATAAGTTATATGGTATTCTTAGATAACCCGAACCTTGTATGCCGAATTTGGGGCACTACAGGCACCATGAATTCTTATTTAGAGTGCTGCTCCAGCCATGAACTTTTATCCCTAAAAAGTAAAAATTAAACACCTTTACTTGTCTATTTTTATCAGATTTTTTAAAAAAGTTTCAGAGGTTTCTTCAAGGGAAGTTAAATAGCCAATATAGCCACCGTGAGCCCTCCTGCACGAGCCTAAGGGTTAAAGGGGTTGTCTTACATTAGAAAAAACTTGTACCACAGGCAGGGGGTGATATAAAATCACGCACTTATTCAGTGAAGAGGGAATAAGATGCTGTAATGGGACAACCCCTTTAAGGGGTTCTGTCATCAGATAAGTCGCTATAAAACAGTCTCCCCTCCATACCTGTACAGCGCGCGCACTTAAGAAGCTCCCGCGAGACTTCAGGGCCAGGCATGAGCACATCTTCACTGCCTGGTGGAGGTGCGGCATGAAGCGCAGTGATGTGTAACTGCACCGCCCTTGCTGCTCCCAGGGGCTCGTTTGCATGTTATAAAACTTCAGTTTTCTCAAGAATGTGGGCACCTGGGAAGATGGGACCAAGACCGTGATGTTCAACTTTCAAGCACATGTGTCTCAGGTGAAACTGTTTTATTGCAACGTATCTGTATGACAGAACCCCTTTAAAGAGGACCTTTCATGGAATTTTTTTGAAACTAATACCTGAGTATGTAGTACTCGCCGTTCTCGCTCACACAGCCTTACCAAATCTCCCAAGAATAGCTTTTGTTCTCCCTGGCCATGAGCGTACCGCCACTGGCCAGGGAGGAGATGCCCACTGAGGAGAGCTGTACCAATGCTACTAATTATCATATATGGTGTCAGAACACAGCAGGGGCATAGCGGTGCAATGGAGGGGACAATATGAAATAAAATAAAAAACAATGGCATGTGCTAGAGGCAGACTACATACTGGTTTTAAAAAATCCCATGAAAGGTCTTCTTTAAGTGACTGTTCCCCTTTAGAGGACTTGTATATATTTATTGGTGCTGGAAAACGCTCTTTGATTTTAGGCCTTATGGTTGCAGTACCTTTTTATGTAACCGCCATGTTACACTTTACGCTTCCTTGTCTTTATTTCCAGGATGAAGATACCGTCTATTGTTGGAATCTTGTGCACAGATTCTCAGGGGCTTAACTTGGGCTGTAAGTCTTTTCTTCACCATCTTTTCATACGAACAGGGGTGAGGGAAATTATTCAGTCACATGCCTGCCGTTCCCTATTTTCATGTGAGGTTAGCGGGTGACTTTTATACTGCAGCCAGAGGTAACGTTTTTATGTTGCTGTGGGGTAAGTCAGGATCTAGGGGACTACACGTGTAATAATGTTCTCTCTTCTTGTAGGCTGTGGAAGTCTCTCTGATGAGCATGCTGGTGTGATCTCCATACTCCCTCAACAGGCAGCTAAGCTTACAGCAGATCCCACTGACGTGCCAGTTGTATGCCTGGAATCTGACAGCGGGTAGGATATATGCCAGAACTGTCTCATTGGTCTGGAACCTGCATCTGTCTGTAGAATCGTGTTCCCTACCACTGTCCTGTTGCTTGGCACATCCAGGCTACAAGAGGGGCTGGGCTTATGAAACGGGCAAGCCCTCTGTACTGCACTGTTTCTGTCATGCCCATTCACTTCTATGGGCATTAAGGAAACTGTATAAAACCGTAAACGCTTTTTACTGGAAACCCAGTCACTTCTCGAAGCTTGGATGGCGGCCAGTGGTACAAAGCTATAGTTTAACACAGGTTCTAGAGATGGGACCTTTACCTGTGGATAGCTGTAAGTGTCTGATATATGAATACCCTTTCAACCAGGGGTTAATATAATACTATGAACAGATCCAGATCTGTGTTTCACAGATTTAAAATATTCTCATTTGCATGAGCCTCAACCTTCAACTGAAGGCAGAATTGTCACAGACTTGAGGATTGGGAATAAAGTGGTTTTCCACTATATAAATCAACTACCGAAGTTATTTAACGGTCATGCGCGACTTCGTGAATAACCACCAGAGCCCATATATTATAATACTGGACGGAGACGTATCTCCGTAGAGTAGTATTCTGAAGTTTTGAACAAAGCGAATTCGGATGAAGCATCCAAAGCTCGCTTTGCTCGAATCTAGTTGTAACCATGAAAACGAGCAGTGTATAATATGATGGAAAAATGAATGAAGCCAGCAAGGAAAGCAATATGGATAACAATACATTAATAAGTGCCTTGTGTTACATTTCTCTACCTGATAAATGCCATTTGTTGAAGTAAGACAACCCCTCTAAGGTCCTTTTACTTTTGTGTAAATGCTTGTTTGTGCAGAAGATTGTGCTGTCTAAATAGCAATCTGCAGTCCGGGGGGCAATGATTTTGTATGGGGACATGTCCCCATACAGCAGAGGAGGTAGCCCTCATTTTCTCTGACGATCAAGCAATTATTGAGCACATCTGGTTCGTTCCCAATATTTGCCTGACACATTAGTCTGTGTAAAAGGACTTTACCCATTTCTCCACATGCAGCTGTAATCCAAGAGATCAGCACTTGTGGAATAAATGAAAGAATGGTATATTTTGGATCACTGGCTATGTTCTGTTAGTTTAAAAGGGTTAACCAGGACCCCAGAAATTTACATTAATGACCTAAAATAAAAAGTAAACCTTACCTGCTCACTCCCCCGCCATTTCAGTGCCACCCCTCCAGTGATCACTGCAGCGATAACATGCCAGACTGCTCCATGTGATCACAGCAGCCAATCACAGGCATCAGTGGTCACCTACAGTAGTTGGGGACATCAGCACCAGTCTGAATATATCAGTGTATGACATCACTTCAGTGCAAGAAACAAACCTGACCACTGACACGGCAGGGATGTGAGCATCAAGTAAGATTTATTCTAATTTGTTTGTTCTAGAAATCCAATTTTTCAATGTTTTGGAAGTGCCATCTACTACCCCAGCTGAAGGATATTGTTTCTTCTCATACCGTACCTTTGTTTGGCTTCGTTGCTGAAGGCTACCTCTAGTTTATACAGGAGTAATTGTTTTCCATATTCCCAGCCTTGTGAAGAAGGAAAGTTGTAAAAGCACTAATATTTCACACAAATGACATACATCTGATGACTTGTCGTTTCTGTTTTTACAGAACCATTATGATTCAGAAGCATGACCGCTTGACTGTAGCAGTTCACAAAATGACATCCTGAGAGCTTCTCTATGCAGCAGAAAAATGAATGCTACATGAGATGCCATCTTCTGTGAATCAGGCCCTTCCGGAAACTATGAACATGTTCAGTAATGTCTGTTCCACAAATATCACTTCTCCGGGCATCTTAACTGGCATAAATCTGGGTTTGCTCTTGCATTTTCTTTTTGCCCTACAGCAGCTCTATTGGCCCTCTTTAACCCCACGATTTTAGATTTCCCTGAAATGTATTATGCTTTTACTGTTGTGTTTAACAGATAGCTTTCTGTGGAAAAAATGTCTGCCAAAAGTGCATCCGTTTTGTCTAGTTTGGATCAGTTTTCTTTCTCCAAAAAAATGCATGCAAACTCAATTTTTTACCAGATCAATAAAAAAAAATGTATATAATTTTGCATACGTTTTTGGAACGTTTCTCTAAAAACTGATTCCATGACAGAAACAAATGTGGTGTGAAAGAGGCCTTAAAGAGAAAACGTCCATCAGTTTCCATTGCTTTTCAGTCTTTTTAGTTGAGATGGATGAGTGACAAACTGATTTCACAGAGGTGATGAAGAGTGATTTCTATCTGCTTCAGTGCTATGTCGAGGTTCTGTTGGCGAATCGGTCGTGTGTTTTTGTTTTATTTTCCAACATGTGAGCTTTACTTTAATGGCTGATGTAATTGACAAACTGTTTAAAGAATAAAATAATTAGCTTACCAACTAAGAAAAGATGTTTTTTATATGGTCATGTTCCCACTACATAAAAAGAACGCCTAGGGAATGACCACACGGGACATAAAATACAGAGGAAAAGTCTGATGTGGATTTTGCCATGGATTCGCAGCAAAAACCACATTGCCACAGAAACTGCTGTGGATTCCATCCTCTCCATTGCAAGGTGAAGTCCACAGTGGAGAAATGCAGCAAATTTAAAATCCACACCTCAGGTCAGTTTACACTGCATGTGGATGAGGTGTCTTAAAAACTCTTTCACTTTGCTGGTAGTGTATTAGGCCTCTTTCACATGAACCATACGGATTGGCTCAGGATGCGTTCAGTGAAACTCGCACCATTTCACAAGCAAGTACAGTCAGTTTTGTCTGAGATTGCGTTTAAGGTTTGTTTTTTCTGCACGGGTCCAATCAGTTTTGACGTGTTTTTCATACGCATGAAAAAAAAATTTTACGAACATCTCCTAGCAACCATCACTGGGGGGAAAAAAGCATTGCATCTGGTTTTTCGCTGAAGCCCCATTCACTTTTTATAAAGCCAGGGCGGCATAAAAAACGCAGAAGTGATGTGTGAAAAATGACACTCATGTGCACAGACCCATTGAAATGAATGGGTCCGGATTCAGTGCGGGTGCTATGCTATAACTTCACTCATTGCACCTGCGTGGAAAACTCTCTTGTGTGAAAGGGGCCTAATGCCCTTTTCACAAGAGTGGGAGACTCGCATGTCTCCCGCAACGCATCTACAGGTCTGGACTCCGGCAGCTGACAGGGATCGCATATAATGCTATGCGATCCCTGTCCGTGCAGAGTCCATCCCTGTAGATGCGTTGCGGGAGACATGCGAGTCTCCCGCTCGTGTGAAAGGGGCATAACACTTTAGATTTGCTTTCTTAAAATCTGTGGCGTATCTGCCATGTGTGAAGGGACTTTTAGTTGACTAATGTGTCTGCACCAAAAATCAGTCCAACAAAAAGTTTTTACACCACTATTGTATCACTAAAAAGTCGCAAGTTAGGGTGCACACTTGGCTGACATAGACTTCAGTTTCTGGCTTACAGAATGCCAGAGATACTAGTAATTAAGAGGCAGAAGTCTCTTAATAAATTAGGTGCATTTCACTCCAACGCACAGGGATGAAGACTGGCATATAGGAATGTGTCTTGATAAATGTCCCTTATAGGGTGTCTACTCTTTTTCCACACATGCTCAATAAGGAGGTGAGGCCTAAGAAGCGCCAAAATTGCACTACAATTCTGGCATAAAACTCTGTTTCAATGTAAGCCAACCAATAGTTGAAGAAAGTCTCAGAAAAGCGTCCGTGTACCAGATTTATTGTCCTGCCTGAGCCACTGTGATGAATCAGGTCTACAAAGCTTAAGATTATGCTGCCATGTTTAGGATTAGTTTCACACAGTTTGTTTTTTTTAAAGAAACACACTGCAATTTTTGCAAGACAAAGCCAGGGATGGATCCGGCAGGAAGGATAAATATGTTCTTCTTTATTTCCCATTCCTTTTCGATTCACTTCATTCATTCAAAATCTGTGTGAAAAACTGCAGTGTTTTTCAAATTGTGTTTGAAACCACAAGGGTGAGAGGAGCAGTTACATGTCTAATCATCCTCTTCACCTAATGATGGCCCCTTTCTACTGCATGATGCAAATGTGATATCTGGATTAAACAGATTTTTTTGTAATAACTTCTGGTGTGAAGAAATGTGTATGTAGACATAAGCAGTCGACAAATCCAGAAGTTATATCTTTACATGTTGTGGGCAGTGTTCCCTGTAAGCTGCGCAGCTTACTTTCTGCCTCCGCTCAGGGCCTGTCCTGGCCCGCTCACCACCACAACCCGGACTTAATTTATAGTGTATGCCTGTTCCGATGGGGAAGCCTTGTTGCGGTTGGCTCGGAACAGGCATACACTATGCTTCCCTTTACGTCCTGACGCTCAGGACGTTCCTGTGCGACGCTCCCAGCTGGCCCCGCCTCCTCCCTCATGCCGCGCTGCTGCTACCGGACGGGGAGGACCTGTGCAGCGCGGCAAAGAGGGGAAAGAAGAAGGGAGAAGAAGATCAAGGCCCCAGCCCCCTCCAGAGTGTTGAAGTAGCGTCAGAGACAAGGGCCAAGTAACTAAGTTTTTATGTGTTTCGTGTGTGTGTGTGTGTGTGTATGCAAACACTGTGTATATACTGTATATTGTACAGCATGGCACAGGGGTTATATTGTCCGGCATGGTGTAACCGCCTTGCATTTGCTGTACAATATACATTATAACCCCTGTACCATGCTATACAATGTATAGTATAATCCCTGCACCATGTCGTATAATCCATACACCATGCTGTATAGTATACAGTATAATCCGTACACCATGCTGTATAATATGCAGTATAATCCGTACACCATGCTGTATAATATACAGTATAATCCGTACACCATGCTGTATAATATACAGTATAATCCGTACACCATGCTGTATAATATAATATACAGTACATAATCCGTACACCATGCTGTATAATATACAGTATAATCCGTACACCATGCTGTATAATAACAGTATAATCCGTCATGCTGTACAGTTAGTCCGTCCATGCTGTATAATGTACAGTGTAGTCCGTACACCATGCTGTATAATGTACAGTGTAGTCCGTACACCATGCTGTATAATGTACAGTATATTCCATACACCATGCTGTATAATGTACAGTGTAGTCCATACACCATGCTGTATAATATACAGTGTTGTCCATACATCATGCTGTATAATATACAGTAGAATCCATACACCCTGTCGTACAATATACAGTATAACACCTACACTGTGGGGGTTATGCTATATATTACACAACATGGTGCAGGGATTATACTGTATATTATACAGCATGGTGTATGGACTAATGTATATTATACAGCATGGTGTACGGATTATACTGTATATTATACGACATGGTGTACGGATTATACTGTATATTATACGGCATGGTGTACGGATTATACTGTATTGTTCGGGATGGCGCAGGGGGTTATACTATATGTCTTTGATGTAACAATTATTTTTGGTTTCATATCGCCTTTGATGGTGTTGTGCCCAGCCCTGAGCCGACCCCGCTCAGCAGCTGCCAAGTCTTAGACGGAACACTGGTTGTGGGTCCTGGGTTCTGCTTGAGTCAGACTTTCATTCACAGATATGGATTGTTATGCACACAAACTAGCCACAAATGTAAATTAATATATGCACATAAATATACAATACCAAGTCACATTATTATGACCACTTCCTACTTTCAACATCAGTAGCATGTAGCTCATGAAGGAAGTCATGATTGGTAAAGGGATGAACAGATGAATGTTGGTGTGTCAGATGAGAAACATCAGAGAACAATCACCTTGCAACCATTACTGGAAGAACACAAGCTGGTGGTGAGTGTGTTCTGGTCTGGGAAATGTTTTTGTGGCAGTTCCTGGGCTCACTCACCCATGTGGAAGGCACTCTTGACTGATTTAGGCCTCTTTCTTACTAGCGGCAGTACGGATTCGGCAGGTGAAGGGTGCCGCCGGACCCATGCTGCCGCAGGGACATGTGTGGGGCAGGAACCGCGCTCTGGCCCCATACATGTCACACAGTACATACACACAGACATATACACATACAAATACATACTTACATGCTACCGGCAGGTCTCCACAGCGCAGGAGGAGCAGGACGGCGTACATAGGACGTTTCCCCACAGCGCCCTCTTCAGGGCGCGGGGGGAATCGTCCAATGTGTGCGCCGTCCTGCTAATCCTGCGCACTGGAGATCTGCCGGGAGCATGTAAGTATGTGTGTGTATTTGTTATGTTTATGTGTATGTGTGCAGGTGACGGATCCGTCATGAACTCCATTGAAAGTCAATGGAGGACGGATCCGTTCACCATTGTGTCACACCAAACGGATCCGTCCCCATTGACTTTCATTGGGGGTCATGACGGATCCATCTTGGTGCGGATGCCTGCTGCGGTTTGCTCTCCGGTCTGAAGACTGAACGGAATGCTTTCAGGAGCATTCCGTTGTCTTCAGTTCAGTTTTGTCCCCGATTGACAATGAATGGGGACAAAAGTAAAGCATTTTATTCCGGTATTGAGCCCCTATGACGGAACTCAATACCGGAATTATAAAACGCTAATGTGAAAGTAGCCTTAGTTATGAATCCATCCTTGCAGATCACGTACACCCATACATGATGATTGTCTTCTCTGGAGCACATGGGGTATTCCAGCAAGGCAATGCGACATGTCACAAGTCTAGAAATGACTAACATTGGTTGGAAGAGCATGACCCAGACTTCCAAGTACTACCCTCGCCCCCTAATTCCCCAGACTTGAACCCAACTGAGCATCTGTGCGACCGCCTCGATCATTGTGTTCACTCTATGGATCATCCTCCACACACCCTCCAGCAGCTGTGGGATGCACTGCAGTCAGCATGGATCCAGATTCCTGTGACAACCTACCAGGACCTTACTGAGTCGCTCCCAGCCTGTGGTGATCATAATCATGTGACTCAACTGTGTATCTAGAGGACTAGTCAAGTTACTGCCTGTACACGGTCATATACATAGTCTGTGACTACTCCTGATTCTTACGCACAACTTTATATACAGTGCCTTGCAAAAGTATTCGGCCCCCTGGAACTTTTTAACCTTTTGCCACATTTCAGGCTTCAAACAAAAAGATATAACATTTTAAATTTTTGGTGAAGAATCAACAACAAGTGGGTCACAATTGTGAAGTGGAACGAAATTTATTGGATCATTTAAACTTTTTTTGTAATAATAAAACTGAAAAGTTGGGCGTGCAAAATTATTTGGCCCATTTACTTTCATTTCAGAAAACTCACTCCAGAAGTTCATTGAGGATCTCTGAATGATCTAATGTTGTCCTAAATGACTGATGAAGATAAATAGAATCCACCTGTGTGTAATCAAGTCTCCGTATAAATGCACCTGCTCTGTGATAGTCTCAGGGTTCTGCATCATGAAGACCAAGGAACACACCAGGCAGGTCCATGATACTGTTGTGGAGAAGTTTAAAGCCGGATTTGGATACCAAGAGATTTCCCAAGCTTTAAACATCCCAAGGAGCACTGTGCAAGCGATCATATTGAAATCTACTGCAAATCTACCAAGACCCGGTCATCCCTCTAAACTTTCATCTCAAACAAGGAGAAGACTGATCAGAGATGCAGCCAAGAGGCCCATGATCACTCTGGATGAACTGCAGAGATCTACAGCTGAGGTGGGAGAGTCTGTCCATAGGACAACAGTCAGTCGAACACTTCACAAATCTGGCCTTTATGGAAGAGTGGCAAGAGAAAGCCATTTCTCAAAGGATATCCATAAATGTCTCGTTTACAGTTTGCCACAAACCTACCTGGAGACACACCAAACATGTGAAGCGGTGTTCTGGTCAGATGAAACCAAAATCCAACTTTTTGGAAACAATGCAAAACGATATGTTTGGGGTAAAAGCAACACAGCTCATCACACTGAACACACCATCCCCCACTGTCAAACATGGTGGTGGCAGCATCATGGTTTGGGCCTGCTTTTCATCAGCAGGGACAGGGAAGATGGTTAAAATTGATGGGAAAGATGGATGGAGCCAAATATAGGACCATCCTGGATGAAAAGCTGTTGGAGTCTGCAAAAGACCTGAGACTAGGACGGAGATTTATCTTCCAACAAGACAATGATCCCAAACATAAAGCAAAAATCTACAATGGAATGGTTCAAAAATAAACGTATCCAGGTCTTAGAATGGCCAAGTCAAAGTCCAGACCTGAATCCAATTGAGAATATGTGGAAAGAGCTGAAAACTGCTGTTCACAAACGCTCTCCATCCAACCTCAAAGAGCTTGAGCTGTTTTGCAAGGAAGAATGGGCAAGAATTTCAGTCTCTAGATGTGCAAAACTGATAGAGACATACCCCAAGTGACTTGCAGCTGTAATCGCAGCAAAAGGTGGCGCAACAAAGTATTAATGCAAGGGGGCCGATTAATTTTGCACGCCCCACTTTTCACTTTTATCATTACAAAAAAAGTAGTTTACAAAATAGAGAAATAGATATTTAGTGACCACTAGTCGTGAGCTCTTCTCATTCAAAAAGGTAGAAAATGTTCATCTTTGTTCAGCCTATCAAAGGGATACTTCCATCATAAAGACATATACCGTATTTTTCACTCATACAGTCACCCAAAAGTAGGGGGAAAATTGCTGTGCGTATTATAAAGCGAATACTAGTGAGCGCTTCTATTATGGAATCGCTCACTAGTATGTAATAGGTTCCGGGAACGGGGAAACATACTCACCCTCCTGCGCTGCAGCTCCGCTCCGGGTCCGGCACTCCTCTGTCTTCTCTTGCCGGCGCTGCACTGTCTTGACAGCGTAGAGCGTCTGGACGTAGTGCGCGCACTATAACCTGACGCTGCACGCAGTCAGGTCGACAGTCCAGCACCGGCAAAAGAAGACAGAGGAGCGCCGGACCCGGAGCTGAGGAGAGGTAAGAGAGTTTTTTATTTTATTCTGATGGGACAGAATGGGCTGATCTGAGGTCTGATAGGGGCACAGTGGGCTGATCTGTGGTCTTGATGGGGGCACAGTGGGCTGATCTGTGGTCTGATGGGAGCACAGTGGGCTGATCTGAGGTCTGATGGAGCACAGTGGGCTGATCTGGGGAGCACAGTGCTGATCTGGTCTGATGGGGGCACAGTGGGCTGATCTGAGGTCTGATGGGGGCACAGTGGGCTGATCTGTGGTCTGATGGGGGCAGTGGGCTGATCTGATGGAGCACAGTGGCTGATCTGTGGTCTGATGGGGCACGTGGCTGATCTTGTGGTCTGATGGGGGGCACAGTGGGCTGATCTTGGTCTGATGGGAGCACAGTGGGCTGATCTGTGGTCTATGGGGCACAGTGGACTGATCTGTGGTCTATGGGGCACTGATCTGAGGTCTGATGGGGTTCTGACATGGAGGGCTGATATGGGGTCTGATGTGATGTCCTTATAAAGCGAAAAAATACTGTAGTTTTAAGCTCGTTAATATAAAAAAAAAAGCTTTTTTGGCCGATACTATGCAATTGTCCCTTCTGTTGCAATTAGCGCAAAGAAATAAAACTCCTATATAGATAGGGATACCATGCTGCTGCGATGGCGAGTAGATATCCTTTAGTATAAT